>ONZH01014208.1:0-232525 GCA_900303285.1 Rhinella marina
TTATTTACGGAGCAATTCTACGGCGGTTAAGGAGGAGGAGGAGGAGGAGGTGGAGGAGGAAATGGCACTTCATACAGATGGCACTTCACTTTTGGCTGCTTTCCACTGTTAACCTCTTAAACCTTTTGTGGAGGCCCAAAAGGTGAGACCTGTTAAAAATTATGTGGAGGCCCAAGAGGTGAGACCTGTTAAACATTTTGTGGAGGCCCAAGAGGTGAGACCTGTTAAACATTTTTGTGGAGGCCCAAGAGGTGAGACCTGTTAAACATTTTGTGGAGGCCCAAGAGGTGAGACCCGTTAAAAATTATGTGGAGGCCCAATAGGTGAGACCTGTTAAACATTTTGTGGAGGCCCAAGAGGTGAGACGTGTTAAAAATTATGTGGAGGCCCAAGAGGTGAGACCTGTTAAACATTTTGTGGAGGCCCAAGAGGTGAGACCTGTTAAACATTTTGTGGAGGCCCAAGAGGTGAGACCTGTTAAAAATTATGTGGAGGCCCAAGAGGTGAGACCTCTTAAAAATTATGTGGAGGCCCAAGAGGTGAGACCTGTTAAACATTTTGTGGAGGCCCAAGAGGTGAGACCCGTTAAAAATTATGTGGAGGCCCAATAGGTGAGACCTGTTAAACATTTTGTGGAGGCCCAAGAGGTGAGACGTGTTAAACATTTTGTGGAGGCCCAAGAGGTGAGACCCGTTAAAAATTATGTGGAGGCCCAATAGGTGAGACCTGTTAAACATTTTGTGGAGGCCCAAGAGGTGAGACCTGTTAAACATTTTGTGGAGGCCCAAGAGGTGAGACCTGTTAAAAATTATGTGGAGGCCCAAGAGGTGAGACCTCTTAAAAATTATGTGGAGGCCCAAGAGGTGAGACCTGTTAAAAATTATGAGGAGGCCCAAGAGGTGAGACCTCTTAAACATTTTGTGGGGGCCCAAGAGGTTGAAACCTCTTAAACATTTTGTGCAGGCCCAAGAGGTGAGACCGGTTAAAAATTATGTTGAGGCCCAAGAGGTGAGACCGGTTAAAAATTATGAGGAGGCCCAAGAGGTGAGACCTCTTAAACATTTTGTGGAGGCCCAAGAGGTGAGCCATAAACATATACATTTTTCTTATTTACGGAGCAATTCTACGGCGGTTAAGGAGGAGGAGGAGGAGGAGGTGGAGGAGGAAATGGCACTTCATACAGATGGCACTTCACTTTTGGCTGCTTTCCACGGTTGGAGAAGCAAAGTCCGGGTCAATCCACTTGCTGTTCATTTTGATTAGCGTCAGCCTGTCGGCACTGTCGGTTGACAGGCGGCTGCGCTTATCGGTTATAATGCCCCCGGCTGCGCTGAACACCCTTTCTGATAGCACGCTGGCGGCAGGGCAGGCAAGCACCTCCAAGGCGTACAGGGACAGTTCCAGCCACGTGTCCAACTTGGAGACCCAGTAAGTGTAGGACGCCGAGGGATCGGGGAGGACAGGGTTACGGTCTGCCAGGTACTCCCGCAACATCCGCCGATACTTGTCCCTCCTGCTGATAGCGGGCCCCGCAGTGATGGAAGTTGCACGAGGGGGTGCCATGAACGTGTCCCACACCTTGGAGAGTGTTCCCCTGGTGGCTGTGGGCCTGATGGATGTTGTGGGACTCTGGGAGACCCTCTCCTCTCTGCCGCCAGCGATGGTGGGTGGGAAAATCTCCATCATGTTCTGCACGAGTTCCCTCTGGTATTCCAGCAATCGATTCGTCCTCTCCTCTACCGGAATAAAAGAGGAGACGTTATCTTTATACCGGGGGTCCAGGAGTGCGAAGACCCAGTACAGTTTGTTCTCCACTATCCGGACAACACGTGTGTCCCGGGAAAAGCAGCCCAGCATGAAGTCAGCCATGTGTGCCAGACTCTGAATAGGCATGACCTCACTGCCCCCACCAGAAGGATCACTTGCCATTTCCTCCTCTTCCTCTTCCGCCTCCTCTCCGCCCCATCCGCGCTGAACCAATGGGACGCACACAGCCTGACTGCTACCCTCGCCGCCAGCATCCTCCTCCTCTTCCACAGCCACCTCCACGTCGTCCTCCTCCTCCTCATCCTCCTCCTCCTGCAACTGCCACCGTGAAGCAGACAAAAGTGTGGTCTGACTGTGTAGCTCCGTTGCGTCTCCTCCTACCCCCGTCTCCTCTGCGTGCAATGCGTTCTCCCTTATTGCGATGAGCGATTCTTTAAGGACGCCTAGGAGCGGGATGGTTACGCTCACTATAGCGTCCTCGCTGCTGACCTTCTTGGTGGACTCCTCAAAGATACGCAGTACATCGCATATGTCTGCCATCCATGGCCACTCGTGGTTGGCAAACTGAGGGAGCTGAGTTGGAGGCACGCGTGGATTCATAATCTGGTACTCCATCAATGCTCTCTGCTGCTCACACACCCTGGCCAACATGGAATAGGTGGAATTCCAGCGAGTGGGCAGGTCGCACAACAGCCGATGTTCAGGCAAATGGAGGCGTTGCTGGAGTTTTTTTAAGCTAGCAGCAGCTACAGTTGACTTCCGAAAGTGAGCGCACAAGCGCCGCACTTTCACCAGTAGCTCTGCCAGGTTGGGGTAAGTCTTCAGAAATTTTTGGACTACCAGATTAAAAACGTGGGCCAGGCATGGTACGTGATTGAGTTCGGCAAGCTCCAGAGCCGCCACCAGGTTACGGCCGTTATCGCACACGACCATGCCTGGTCCTAGCTGCAGCGGCGACAGCCACATCTCCGTCTGCTGCAATATGGCGTCCCTCACCTCTGGGGCGCTGTGCTTCCTGTCGCCCAAGCTGATGAGCTTTAGCACCGCCTGCTGACGTCTCCCCGCGCCAGTGCTGCAACGCTTCCAGCTAGCGGCTGAGGGAGATGTTAAGGCACAGGAGGAGGAGGAGGAGGAGGAGGAGGGGGGTTTATCAGAACCCATGCTGGCAATCTTGGGCGGGGGTGGTAGGTAGGCCGTCTCTGTTTGCGACCCCGTCCCCGCTTCCACTACATTCACCCAGTGTGCCGTCAAAGAGATGTAGCGTCCCTGGCCGCAAGCGCTTGTCCATGAGTCGGTGGTCAAGTGGACCTTTGCGCTGACTGCGTACCTCAGGGCCCGCCTGATGTTACGCGACACGTGCTGGTGCAGGGCGGGGACGGCACTCCGGGAAAAGTAGTGGCGGCTGGGGACGGAATAGCGAGGTGCGGCAGCCGCCATCAGGTCGCGGAAGGCCTGCGTCTCCACAAGCCTAAACGGCAACATCTCCAGGGCCAGCAGTTTGGAGATGTGGCAGTTTAAGGCTTGGGCTTGGGGGTGACTCGAGGCGTACTTCCGCCTGCGGTCGAACGCCTGCGAGATGGACAGTTGTTGGGACGAGGAGTGTGAGGGTGCAGGCGAAGAGGCGGGGGAAGGGGAGGCTGAAGGAGAAGGCCCCAAAGTAGCCGAGGCAGAGGCAGATGTGGAGGTGTCCTGGCTGGAGGTCTGGACCGCAGTGGCAGCACACAACAAAGGGGAAGAGGCAGTGGCAGCAGGACCGGGCGCAGTTTGTATTGCGTTTGCTCTCTCCCACTCAGCCCAGTGCTTGACTTCCAAGTGACGCCGCATGCCTGAGGTGGTCAGATTGCTCTTCTCAGAGCCCCTACTCAGTTTTGAGTGGCAGAGTGTGCAAACCGCGCTCAGTTTGTCATCCGCACAAACATTAAAAAATCTCCACACCACAGAAGTACGAGGCCTCGATGGGGGAGCTTCGCGCGACTGCCCGCTGCCGGGAACAGCTTCGGCCGTGCTGGCTGTGGCCTCACTACTTTGTCTGGACTGTCCTCTGCCTCTGGACATCCCTCTGCCTGTGGACATCCCTCTGCCTGTGGACATCCCTCTGCCTCTGGACATCCCTCTGCCTCTGGACATCCCTCTGCCTCTTGCTGCCTTTTTCGGTGCTGCGCAGACCACCACCTCTCCACTGCTTTCCCCGCTGGACATCACCCCTGGCCAAGTGGGGTCGGTCATTTCGTCATCCACCACCTCCTCTTCCTCACTCTGCTCCTCCTCCTGCCCACTGGACATTCCAACAGCCTCCCTTGATGGCAACTGCGTCTCATCATCATCATCGCTCATGATAACAGATGCTGGCTCAGGGTCCACATCAGCAGGAGATGGCGAAAACTCAAGGGTTTGGGCATCACTACAAACAAATTCCTCTCCTAGCTCCTGGGATTCTTCCGGCACATCTGAAAAAGGACCCGAAAAGAGCTCCTGGGAGGGGTCAAGGGTGGGATGACTCTGTTGGCCAGGTGTGGAGGAAGGAGGGTCAGAGTGAGACTGTGTGGATGACTGGCTGGTGGACAACTGTGTGGAAGCGCTATCGGCTATCCATTGCACCACCTGTTCAACCTGCTCAGGCCTCAACAGCGGTGTAACCCGCCCCCTGCTTAACTGTCCCATAAAGGCAGGGATTCTGGATGAGCGGGATCCTGGCTGACCCTCACCAGCACGCATTGTATCCCCACTGGCTTCAACAAGGCCCCCAACAGCATTTCCGCGCCCCCGTCCTCGTCCACGTCCTATTCCGCTAGCCCCCCGCCGCATTTTTTTTTTTTTTACAATATTTTGCCTTCACAGCCGTGAAATTAGTTTGCAAGAGAACGCACAGTACAGTTGCCAGTTAAGGCCTATATATTGTATTTTTCAAGGTACACAGCCGTGTACTGAGTGATCAGACGGTGTGTATGAACAACAGTTATGAGAAATTACTTTGCAAGAGAACGCACAGTACAGTTGCCAGTTAAGGCCTATATATTGTATTTTTCAAGGTACACAGCCGTGTACTCAGTGATCAGACGGTGTGTATGAACAACAGTTATGAGAAATTACTTTGCAAGAGAACGCACAGTGCAGTTGCCAGTTAAGGCCTATATATTGTATTTTTCAAGGTACACAGCCGTGTACTCAGTGATCAGACGGTGTGTATGAACAACAGTTATGAGAAATTACTTTGCAAGAGAACGCACAGTGCAGTTGCCAGTTAAGGCCTATATATTGTATTTTTCAAGGTACACAGCCGTGTACTGAGTGATCAGACGGTGTGTATGAACAACAGTTATGAGAAATTACTTTGCAAGAGAACGCACAGTGCAGTTGCCAGTTAAGGCCTATATATTGTATTTTTCAAGGTACACAGCCGTGTACTCAGTGATCAGACGGTGTGTATGAACAACAGTTATGAGAAATTACTTTGCAAGAGAACGCACAGTGCAGTTGCCAGTTAAGGCCTATATATTGTATTTTTCAAGGTACACAGCCGTGTACTCAGTGATCAGACGGTGTGTATGAACAACAGTTATGAGAAATTACTTTGCAAGAGAACGCACAGTGCAGTTGCCAGTTAAGGCCTATATATTGTATTTTTCAAGGTACACAGCCGTGTACTGAGTGATCAGACGGTGTGTATGAACAACAGTTATGAGAAATTACTTTGCAAGAGAACGCACAGTGCAGTTGCCAGTTAAGGCCTATATATTGTATTTTTCAAGGTACACAGCCGTGTACTCAGTGATCAGACGGTGTGTATGAACAACAGTTATGAGAAATTACTTTGCAAGAGAACGCACAGTGCAGTTGCCAGTTAAGGCCTATATATTGTATTTTTCAAGGTACACAGCCGTGTACTGAGTGATCAGACGGTGTGTATGAACAACAGTTATGAGAAATTACTTTGCAAGAGAACGCACAGTGCAGTTGCCAGTTAAGGCCTATATATTGTATTTTTCAAGGTACACAGCCGTGTACTCAGTGATCAGACGGTGTGTATGAACAACAGTTATGAGAAATTACTTTGCAAGAGAACGCACAGTGCAGTTGCCAGTTAAGGCCTATATATTGTATTTTTCAAGGTACACAGCCGTGTACTCAGTGATCAGACGGTGTGTATGAACAACAGTTATGAGAAATTACTTTGCAAGAGAACGCACAGTGCAGTTGCCAGTTAAGGCCTATATATTGTATTTTTCAAGGTACACAGCCGTGTACTGAGTGATCAGACGGTGTGTATGAACAACAGTTATGAGAAATTACTTTGCAAGAGAACGCACAGTGCAGTTGCCAGTTAAGGCCTATATATTGTATTTTTCAAGGTACACAGCCGTGTACTCAGTGATCAGACGGTGTGTATGAACAACAGTTATGAGAAATTACTTTGCAAGAGAACGCACAGTGCAGTTGCCAGTTAAGGCCTATATATTGTATTTTTCAAGGTACACAGCCGTGTACTCAGTGATCAGACGGTGTGTATGAACAACAGTTATGAGAAATTACTTTGCAAGAGAACGCACAGTGCAGTTGCCAGTTAAGGCCTATATATTGTATTTTTCAAGGTACACAGCCGTGTACTGAGTGATCAGACGGTGTGTATGAACAACAGTTATGAGAAATTACTTTGCAAGAGAACGCACAGTGCAGTTGCCAGTTAAGGCCTATATATTGTATTTTTCAAGGTACACAGCCGTGTACTGAGTGATCAGACGGTGTGTATGAACAACAGTTATGAGAAATTACTTTGCAAGAGAACGCACAGTGCAGTTGCCAGTTAAGGCCTATATATTGTATTTTTCAAGGTACACAGCCGTGTACTCAGTGATCAGACGGTGTGTATGAACAACAGTTATGAGAAATTACTTTGCAAGAGAACGCACAGTACAGTTGCCAGTTAAGGCCTATATATTGTATTTTTCAAGGTACACAGCCGTGTACTCAGTGATCAGACGGTGTGTATGAACAACAGTTATGAGAAATTACTTTGCAAGAGAACGCACAGTACAGTTGCCAGTTAAGGCCTATATATTGTATTTTTCAAGGTACACAGCCGTGTACTGAGTGATCAGACGGTGTGTATGAACAACAGTTATGAGAAATTACTTTGCAAGAGAACGCACAGTGCAGTTGCCAGTTAAGGCCTATATATTGTATTTTTCAAGGTACACAGCAGTAGTGTCAAATATAGTTTGGTATGTAGCAGAGCACCTAATACACCACTAATGCCTCTCTCTGTCCCTACTCCAGCAGCTATCCCTGAATACAGCAGCCGTTCTCTGTAAAGTCTATATTGTAGTAAGCTATCACTGAAGTCCACTGTAGTAGCCCTGATAAGGGCTTTTAATCACGCTCCTGCCTATCCAACAGCTAAAATCTGTCTGTCCCTTCTCCAGCCTCTGTCCCTGACTAAGTTCACGCAGCATATGCGTACGAGCAGGAAGAGCTGAGTTTTTAATATTCGAGGTCACATGGTTTTTCCAGCCAATGCATGTAGACGCCGTTTTCGCGCTGCCAGCGTGCTCAGCGTGCCTGTCATACCCCCCCTGCATGTTGATTGGTGGAAAAAGAGCGCCAGGGAAGGTGGGAGGGGAAACGAATTCTAAGTGCGCCATCGCCGTTATACTCGAACGAAATCGAGTATGCCAAATAGCGTAGTATTCGATCGAATACCAGCTCGATCGAACACTACTCGCTCATCTCTAATCATAAACTAGTAACAGGTCTCCTTAGCAAAAGCCGTTTTGCCAAAATTTGTATTGAACAGCTCCAGCACTTACCAATGAGTCCCCAAATTCATGAGCTCATGGTTGACGGCGCCTACCTGCTGCTGGTTCCAATAGAAAGAAATTGTCAATCAAAGGTAGGTGGGTGGGGGTTTAGCCATGAGCTCATAAATATGGAGACTCATTGGCATGCGCTGGAGCTGTTAGAACCTAGAGGCATAAAACTGGTGACAGATTCCTTAGACTCCCAGTACTGTAGCCCATAGAACTACAGCATAAGCTAAAATTAATCTAAATAGTGCATGTTGTAGCCTCTTAGACGGTCTAAATAAAAAGTTTTAAAAAGCTAAAATAAAAAAAATTGAAATCACCCTAGATAAAAAAATAAATAAATACATAAACAATAAAGAAATAAACATCACGAGCATTGCAACATCCAAAAACGCCTGTACTATTAAAATATAAAAATATTTATCCCATATGGTGAATGGCGTAACAAAAGAAAAAATCAATATGGCCTATTTGCCATTTTTTCATCACTTCCCTTACCCCCAAAAAATGTGATCAAAATGTCACACACACTTCAAAATGGTATCAATAAAAACTACAGATCATCTCAGATCATTATTAAATCTTCATTTTCTCTTATCTTGGATGACATTTTGGGCACTTTGGAAAGAATTACTCAAGTTACAATGGTTTCAACATACAATGTTGTCTAAAGCCCACACTCTGGGAAGATATAAGTGAGGGACATGAACATGTGGAGTCACTGTGGGTAGAAATACATGGAGCAAAAAACAATAATAAAATACTAATAGGAGTTTATTATAAACCACCTAATATACCAGAGTCCACAGAAAATCTACTTCTAAATGAAATAGACGAGGTGGCAAATCATAATGAGGTTGTTATTATGGGGGACTTCAACTACCCAGATATATACAACTGAAACCTGTATATCTCATAAAGGAAACAGGTTCTTGTAAATAACCAAAGACAATTACCTTTCCCAACTGGTTCAGGACCCGACTAGAGGGACCGCCATACTGGACTTAGTATTAACCAATAGACCTGACAGAACAACAGATGTGCAGGTCGGGGGACACCTGGGAAATAGTGACCATAAAATAATAACCTTCCAATTGTCATTCAAAAGAGTGTTTCTTCAGGGAGGAACAAAAATACCGAACTTCAAAAAAGCAAAATTTAAGAGAAGCCATAGGCATAACTAACTGGGACAAAGTCCTCAAAAATAAAAATACAGCCACAAAATGGGATATTTTTAAAAGCATACTAATATCTAATTGTGAGAGGTACATACCTTGTGGGAATAAAAGGTTAGGAAACAAGAAAAAACCAATGTGGATAAATAGAACTGTAAAGAAAGCAATAAATGACAAAAAGAAAGCATTTAAATCACTAAAACAGGAGGGGACAAATAAAAACAGCCAAACTAGAGACCGAGAGATTGATCGCCAAAAAGAGTAAAATTAACCCTAAAATGTTCTTCAGTTATATAAATGGTAAAAAGTATAAACCTGAAGGTGTCGGCCCCTTACAGAGTAATGAGGGGGGAGTTGAAGAGAGCGATGAGGAGAAAGCAAAGCTACTAAATATTTTTTTCTCCACTGTATTCACTGAGGAAAATAAACTGTCAGATGAAATGCAAAATATAAAAGTAAATTCCCCATTAAAAGTGCCCTGTCGGACCCAGGAAGAAGTACAGCAACGTCTTAAAAAGATTAAAATAGACAAATCACCAGGACCGGATGGCATACACCCCCGTATCCTAAGAGAATTAAGTCATGTCATCGCTAGACCCTTATTTCTGATATTTAAGGACTCTATACTGACAGGGAGTGTTCCACAGGATTGGCGCATAGCAAATGTGGTGCCAATATTCAAATAGGGTCCAAAAACAGAGCCTGGAAACTATAGGCCGGTAAGTTTAACATCTGTTGTGGGTAAACTGTTTGAAGGTTTTATAAGAGATGCTATCTTGGAGTACCTCAGTGAAAATAAGCAAATAACTCCATATCAGCATGGCTTCATGAGGGATTGGTCATGTCAAACCAATTTAATCAGTTTCTATGAGGAGGTAAGTTCTAGACTTGACCGCGGCGAATCAATGGATGTCGTATATCTGGACTTCTCCAAAGCATTTGACACTGTACTGCATAAAAGGTTAGTATATAAAATGAGAATGCTTGGCCTGGAAGAAAATGTCTGTATGTGGGTAAGTAACTGGCTCAGTGATAGAAAACAGAGGGTGGTTATTAACGGCACATACTCAGACTGGGTCACTGTCACTAGTGAGGTACCACAGGGGTCAGTATTGGTCCCTATTCTCTTCAATATATTTATTAATGATCTTGTACAAGGCTTGCACAATGCTGCCTAATACCATTCCTACAGTGAAGCATGGTGGTGAGAACATCACACTGTGGGGGTGTTTTTCAGCAGCTGGGACAGGGAGACTAGTTAGGGTTGAACGACAGCTCAGTGGAGCAAAGTACAGAGACATTCTTAATGACAAGCTGCTCCAGAGTGCTCTGAACCTTAAACTGGGCTAAAAGTTTACCTTCCAACAAAACAATGATCCTAAGCACACAGGCATGACAATACAGGAGTGCCATATGGACAACTCTTTGAATGTACTTGAGTGGCCCAGCCAGGGCTCACACTTAAGGGCGTTTTCCAGGCTTTTAATATTGCTGAACTATAACATAGTAACATAGTTTGTAAGGCCGAAAAAAGATATCTGTCCATCCAGTTCAGCCTGTTTTCCTACAAGTTGATCCAGAGGAAGGCAAAAAAAACCCTGTGAGGTAGAAGCCAATTTTCCTCACTTTAGGGGGAAAAATTCCTTCCCGACTCCAATCAGGCAATCAGAATAACTCCCTGGATCAATGACCCCTCTCTAGTAACTATAACCTGTAATATTATTACCCTCCAGAAATACATCCAGGCCCTTCTTGACCTCTTTTAGTGAACTTACCATCACCACCTCCTCAGGCAGAGAGTTCCATAGTCTCACTGCTCTTACCGTAAAGAATCCTCTTCTATGTTTATGTACAAACCTTCTTTCCTCCAGACGCAGAGGATGTCCCCTCGTCACAGTCACAGTCCTCAGGATAAATAGATGATGGGAGAGATCTCTGTACTGACCCCTGATATGTTTATACATAGTTATTAGATCTCCCCTCAGTCGTCTTTTTTCTAAAGTGAATAAACCTAATTTTGATAATCTTTCTGGGTACTGTAGTCCACCCAGTTATTACTTTAGTTGCCCTCCTCTGAACCCTCTCCAGCTCTGCTATGTCTGCCTTGTTCACAGGAGCCCAGAACTGTACACAGTACTCCATGTGTGGTCTGACTAGTGATTTGTAAAGTGGCAGGACTATGTTCTCATCACGGGCATCTATGCCCCTTTTGATGCAACCCATTATCTTATTGGCCTTGGCAGCAGCTGTCTGGCACTGGCTTCTACAGCTTAGTTTGCTGTTCACTAAAATTCCTAGGTCCTTTTCCATGTCAGAGTTACCCAGTGCTTTACCATTTAGTATGTACTGGTGACTTGCATTATTGCTTCCCATATGCATAACCTTACATTTGTCAGTGTTAAATCTCATCTGCCACTTTTCTGACCAAGCCTCCAGTCTATCCAGATCCTGCTGTAGCAGTGCACTGTCCTCCTCTGTGTTAATTACTTTACACAGTTTAGTGTCATCTGCAAAAATTGATATTTTACTATGCAAACCTTCTACAATATCATTAATAAATATAAGAGAATAGGACCCAATACAGACCCCTGTGGTACCCCACTAGTGACAGTGACCCAAGTGACTTTTATACTCTGTATTTCATCTGACAGTTTATTTTCCTCAGTGAATACAGTGGAGAAAAAGTTATTTAGTAGCTTCGCTTTCTCCTCATCGCTCTCTGCAACTCCCCCCTCATTACTTTGTAAGGGGCCGACACCTTCAGGTTTATACTTTTTAGTATTTATATAATTAAAGAACATTTTAGGGTTAGTTTTACTCTCTTTGGCGATTAATCTCTCGGTCTCTAGTTTGGCTGCTTTTATTTGTCTTTTACATATTCTATTTTTTTCCTTATAGTTTTTCAATGCTTCCTCGCTCTCCTCCTGTTTCAGGATAGGTCATCAATATCAGATCGACGGGGGTCCAACACCCAGCGCCCCCACCAAATAGCTGTATGAGGAGAAGGCATGCGCTGTGCACGTGTGCCATCTCCTGTGTCACGCATGGTGCATGCCTTCTCTTTCATTCAGCTGATCGGTGGGTGTGCCAGGTATTGGAACCCTGCCAATCTGATATTCTCAGGATAGGTCATCAATATTAAAAGCTTTGAAAACCCCTTTAAACCCAATCGAACATTTCTAAACAGACCAGAAAATAGCTATTCACCTCATCCAAGCTGACAGAGTTTGAGAGGATCTGCAGTGAAAAAAGGCAGAAAATCCCCAAATCCAGAAGTAAAAATCTTGTGACATCATACCCAAGAAGGCTGTAATCCCTGCCAGAGCACATCATGCTTTTAATGCATCTTCAGTAAAGCTGCAATGTTTTTATTTTTAATGTATGCTGGAAGCACTCCATGAATTTTTGACTTTCTGTTTCATTGGAGTATTGGTTCAATGGCTTTTCTGGGCATTGTTTGATTATACCTGAGGTTCTGCTACAGGACAATGAGCTGAGCTTTTTTTCATTTTGTATGGAGATAGAGATGGGCCCCAAAGAAGTTTTGTGTGCCATATTAACTCCCATCATAACCTGAAGATAATATAATGTTGCCCTTCAACTTTAATCTCCCATTTGCATTACACAAATTAGCAAGTATTTGTGAAGTGAAACGAAAATGATACATCATTTTCAAAATTTTCAATAACTAAAAATTGGAAAAGTGTAGCATGCATTTTTATGGCTTGTAAGACATGACCTTCCGCCTAAACTTACAGCCCAGGCAAGGAGAGCACTAATTAGAAAAGCAGCCAAGAGGCCCATGGTCACTCTGGAGGAGCTACAGAGATCCAGAGCATAGGTGGGAGAATCTGTCCACAGGACAACTATTAGTTGTGTACTCCACAAATCTGTTTTTTTTATGAAAGAGTGGCAAGAAGCCATTTTTGAAAGCAAGCCATAAGAAGTCCCATTTGCAGTTTGCCAAAAGCCATGTAGGGGACACAGCAAACGTGTGGAGGAAGGTGATCTTGCCAGATAAGACCAAAGCTGAACTTTTTTACCTAAATGCAAAACGCTTTGGTGGAAAACTAACACTGCACATCACCCTGAACATACCAACATGGTGGTGGCAGCATCATGCTGTGGGGATGCTTTTCTTCAACAGGGACAGGGAAGCTGGACAGAGTTGATGGGTAGATGGATGGAGCTAAATACAGGGCAATCTTGGAGGAGAACCTCTTAGAGGCTGCAAAAGACTTGAGACCGGGTCAGAGGTTCACCTTCCAGCAGGACAATGACCCTAAACATACAGCCAGAGCTACAATGGAATGATTTAGATCAAAGCATATTCATGTGTTAGAATGGCCCAGTCAAAGTCCAGACCTATAACCCATTGAGAATCTGTTGCAAGAATTCAAAATTACTATTCTAGACTCCCCACTATCTAATCTGACAGAGCTTGAGCTATTTTGCAAGAAATGGTCAAAAATTTCAGACTTACAGTTGTAATTGCAGTGAAAAGTGGTCCTACAAAGTATTGACTCAGGGGACTGAAACAAATGCATGTCACACATTCCAGATTTTTATTTATAAAACATTTTGAAAACCATGTATGATTTTCTTTTCACTTCACACATACGGTACTTGCTACTTGCCATAAAATTAATTTATGTAGCTATGTGAGTGTAACAAAAAAAAAATGAATACTTTTTCAATGCACTGTACAAGCTTGGCTTGTATATATGCATGGGAGCAGAGGTGTAGCTAGGCACCCAGGGCAAGGATTCAGTACTGTGTCCCCCTGCACTTGCCACCCAGCTTTATTAGATCAGAAAGAGGGACAATATCAGTGCCCAGGCAATTTTTTTTTATACTAAGCCACGTCTCTAACTCTGCTCAATGCACTATACTCAATCAATTTCCTTAAGGTTATGGGTGAATAGCTTAAAAAGTAACTCTTAATAACATCCTTACTAATATTTTTATGCCTGTTCTAGGCGTAAAAATATTCACAAGCCCCTCTTTTTTGCAAATAATTAGGAGTGTTAAAGGGGTTCTCCGGGAATTAAGAAAATTAAAATACGTAAATATTACTTTATTATAAATATATTCCCAAATACCTTTCATTAGTTAGAATGGCTCGTTTTGTCTAGGGAGCAATGATTAGGAGAAACAAAATGGCCGCTGTCCTATCAGTCCGCACAAAACCTGTCCTAATCACACAGGAGGACAAGTTACTTCACAACACTGAGGTAAAGAACTGCCTCATCCTCTCTGCTCTGCTTGTCCGGGATTATGATCCTGACTACAGTTTAATTTGATATTTAGCTGAATCTTTGTGGGAATGGAGTTCATCAAGAGACATGAAGTACAGAAAGGATGGACAGGACAGACTGTGGTAATGGAGACTGTATACAAGAGCTGCTGCTCATTAGCCACATCTGCTCATGAACTCCATAACTACAGAGATTCAGCTGAAGTTCTTATCTGTATTCAGGATCATAATCCCTGACAAGTAGGAGAGGAGGATGAGGCAGTTCTTTACCTCAGTGTTGTGAAGTAACTTGTCCTCCTGTGTGATTAAGACAGGTTTTGTGTGGACTAATAGGACGGCGGCCATTTTGTTTCTCCTAATCATTGCTCCCCAGACAAAATGAGCCATTATAACTAATGAAAGGTATTTGAGAATATATTTATAATGAAGTAATATTTAAGTATTTTCATTTTCTTAATTCCCGGAGAACCCCTTTAAGGTTGTGACAGGGGCCTGGAGTCCAGCCCCAACACATTTACTATCTTTTATGACTGAAAACTGGTGTAAAATAGGAGTCTAAACTACTCCAGTGAGGTGCCTGAGTAGTTTTTACTGCAGGTGCACAGACTGACGGAAGTACACCTAATTCGTAAATTTGGCTAATCCTCTGGCAGTGCAGAGGGGGAACAAAGATCGGCTTTAAAAATGGTCTTTCTAAATGACCCAATGACCAATACACCTTGCTATAAATGAAAGAACCAACTGGACCTACTGCATCCAGGGTTTCGCTGGCAGTATAATGTCCACTGGAACCGGAGGAAGTTCACTGTGGTAATACAGCAAAAAGAAAAACCACATAAACAATGTCCACACAGTACTAATGGCCACATTGTGCCACCTGACAGTAGTAATGCCCACATTGTGCGCCCTCACAATAATAACACTCACATTGTGCCCCCTCACCGTAGTTATGCTCACCTTGTGCTCCCCTCACAGTAGTAATGCCCACATTGTGCCCCCTCACAGTAGTTATTCCCAACTTGTGCCCTCTCACCATAGGTATGCTCACCTTGTGCTCCCCTCACAGCAGTAATGTCCACATTTTACCTCTTTCAGCTGTGCCCCCTCCAGCTCCATCAATAAAGTTAAAAAAAAAAACACTCACCTATTTCCCTGATAATCGAGTACTTCCAGCATTTCCCAGCAGCAGCACAATGCGGTGACATGCTGGGCTGTGTAGAAGGCCGATTCTCGAGCCTGCACGTTTCTCCCACACAGCTCAGCATTGCGATGTGTGGCCTGCTTGAGAGAGCTGCAGCTCAGCTGAACAGTAAAGCAGGGAACAGACGGCTCCCTGCATCACCATGTAAATGAACTGCCCTCAATCCCGTGTCCGGGGAATGTGCCCTGCTCATCTTCCCCTTGCTACACTTCTGCATGGGAGAAATGGTAGGGATAGTTGTCTGCTGAACAAGCATTATTGACAGCTATTGAGGCTACATGGGCACCTTTAGCCTCCATTTTCAAGTATACATAGGACATGTTCTATTATTTGTGAGGTGGAAATGAAATACACATGCGGACAGCACACCAGGGGCGTAGCTATAGGGGAAGCAGGGGAAGCCACTCCTTCGGGGCCCGAGGGCAGAAGGGGCCCGGGAGCAGTAGCAGGGCTGCAGCATCAGACTGGAGCAAGGGAGCATCAACAGCATGCAGAGTCTGGCTGCTGTGCTCCCTTTCAAGTTCCTGTGCTGCGGAGCTCTGACACGCCCCCTCTTCACTCAAGCAGAGCAGGACATGGCTTACCAGCTTTAGACAGGCCCCCTCTACACAGGATGGGCTGCCGGAGGAGAGAGACCGCAGGGCTGGAGCAGCAGTGTGAAGAGAGCAGACAGCCTGTAAGTGAGTCTGCCCTCTCACTGTCTCTTCTGTGTGGGACAGGAGGGGGAGTCAGGAAACTTTTCCAACTGCTGCAGGATGCTGTAGACCAGCAGCTTCATGCTGTTTAGTTGCTTTACGTCCTCATGAAGCAGCTTGCCTCCATAACACCTGCCCCCCTCCTGTCCTCCCTCATGTATACAGAGATCATGTTCCACCCTCCTTTCCACCTCCTGCCCCTTACTTCTTGTATGAATCCCCCTCAGAGCCCCTTCCACCTACTTGTGTCCACCCCTCCTGTCCATTCACATACCTCTCAACCGTCCCGGATCCAGCGGGACAGTCCCGGATTGCAGTGGCTGTCCCGGTATGGGGGAGCTATGTCCCGGTCTCTGGCAGCTGACATTATCCCTGTACTGTGACATCACTGTGTTTATTATCCCTGTACTGTGACATCACTGTATTTATTATCCCTGTATGGTGACATCACTGTGTTTATTATCCCTGTACTGTGACATCACTGTGTTTATTATCCCTGTACGGTGACATCACTGTGTTTATTATCCCCGTACAGTAAGGGGACTGGGTGATTAGCTTATAGTGGGTGGAGTTAGGGGTGTGGCCTAGTGCTGAAAAAATTTGCCGCGCGCCACACAATATGTCCCTCTTTATCTCTTTGCAAAGTTGGGAGGTATGCATTCAGGGCCCAGGCCCCTGTCTCACTCCTCTGCCTCTCATTATGATGGTGTCTAAACGCATGCACCATAAGGACCTTCTAACGTCACAGGGTCATGTAACTGTGCCCTCCCACCCTGTACTTATAACATGCATTGTGCCCTCTTACCATTCCCTGTACAGTGCCCTGCATCAATGGAGGTGTTATCTAGTGTATGGCGGCGTTATCCAGTCCCTGTATGACGGTGCTATCCGGTGACTGTATGGTGGTGTTATCCAGTTACTATATGGCGGTTTTATCCGGTCACTGTATGGAAGTATCCAGTCACTGTATGGTGGTGTTATCCAATAACTGTATGGCAATAACTGTATCCCCTTCCCTGCCCACGCCACCTTTTTTAGACCTAGCAGGAGCGGGGAAAAGTTGCAGACTGAGGTGTAAAGGACCTGTGCGCCACAATCTGTGTCAGAAATATGCCTAATATAGGTATATTTCTGTTTAATAAATGACCCCCTAATTGTCTTATGATTCCAGGGTAGGGCTAATGTCTTAATAATATATAGATTTTAGTGTATTATACAGTGCCCTGTATCTCCCAAATGATCCGTGGGTAACACAGTCCTCACCCCTGACCACCAGGACCGGGCTGTGCTCTGTCAGTACATGGCGGCCTCCCCTCTCTGCTCTGCGGTGTACTGCTGCTTATTCTGGCATTAAGGTTGGGTTCACATCACATTTTTGCCATCAGTTTAATGTATACATTAACAGATGCCTCCGTACAGTGGCATCCGTTCACCATACAGTTCCCAAAAAAACATATATGTTAACGTATGCATTTTTTACTGGACTCTGCAGGATACAAAAACGTGGTTTGCTACATATTTGTATATGGTTTGATAGGAGGTTCATAAGGGGGGGCATACAAAAATTTGCTGTGGGGCCCAGTCAGTTGTAGCTACGCCACTGCAGCACACAGTGTCCCCATTGTAATGGATCCACATCCAATTCACAAAAAATGTGGATCAGATGCAGAACAAAAATACAGTTGTAGATACATTTTATAGGAATATGTAAAATAATTTAATAATGAAAAATGAAATAATTCATAATTATACCAAATCATAATGTCACTTCCAGGTGCTTATTAACACATGTATGAAGCAATCACTGATTATTATGTTTGTACTAATTAGAGGTGTGAGAATATTAAGGAAGAAAACAACTGGATTGGCAGTTCACCAGAAGAATAAGAGAACTCGTAGAGTTTATCTAACTTCAGATCGTGTATAATTAAAGCCCAAATAACATGCAGTGCAATTAAATCGAGTGTCCCCAAATAGTCATGCAAAGAATCATATTTCAAATCAACGGCAGAAGGAGTCTGTCTGTTTTGTTGGACTGGTAATATATGCCTCTTCTCACTGTGGTCTAGGGGTTCATGCCAACTGCTATATTTTTGGAGCAGTAATAGGGTTGTCCTAGAGGTGTATAAACCCTCTGCTGTACATATCTACATGCAGAGATCTTCTGACCACATCTATAGAAATTGTATCATGTCTATATATCATCATCATCATATCTGTGGCTCTAATAGGGTTGATCCCACTCTTTAAAAAGTCCTTGAGGTGGAGTAAGGTACAGAAGAAAGAGCAATTGCACTCACTAAGCCACGTGTTTGTCACAGTTAGGCCTCTGGACAGGAGCATGGCCCGGGGCAGATTTCACAGTGCTAAATGTGCCAGAATTCTTGGTTAATTTTGCACCACATGCTTTGCACCCTATTATGTTTTAGACACCTTTTGCACCTTGTTTAACAGGGAGCATGACTCAACTGAAAAGGGGCATGACAACATTTCACCAAAACATTTCTATGGAATTCTGGCAAAAAGAAAATCAAGTAACAATAAGTGGTTTAAAGTTAGGTGGGCAACCTGTGGCACCCCAGCTGTTTTGAAACTACAACTCCCAGTATGCATACTTACTCTACTCTTCTCAGAGCTCTCATAGAAATAAATGGAGCATACTGGGAATTGTAGTTCCACAACAGCTAGAGTGCTGCAGTTTGCCCACCAAGATGTGCCAAATCACACTGGATGCTGTCTAGCTTTACGCTGTTATACATACAGTATTAGACAGGATTAGTAAATGTGTCCCAATGTGTCTCTGAGTTGGCTTAAATCTTAAATCACTAAACCGGGGCCATGGTCTATGTGATTTTCCAATTTTTACCTTTCACCACCATATTGTTTCATTTTCTTTCATGATTCTTTTAAAATGATTTTTTATTACATAATTTATAGCCTTTTTAACGCAGCAAAACTAGTGTGCCCTAACAGCAGGATAACTAGACAGACAGCCCTGGGATCCTTTGTTGGTCCTCAGGTTTGACTACAGATGGCTCTCCCAGTCTCCAGTCAGGTCACTGGGAAACGAGTCTGGGGGGGAGGGTTTCCACTTTGATCAAGCTGTGGTGTGGATGGTGGCAATTATAGGGTTAACCTCGGGGACTGGAGCTTCCTCCAACCCTGGAGCCTGCACTAAAAACCTAAGTTGTTAGTAGAAACACAGTCTTGCTTCAGGAATGCTGTGGGGGCATGCAACCCTCCAAAAGACATTGCTGCAAACTGAGGCCCTGTACCACCGACCGTCAAAGGACAATAAGCAGTTGTTAATGTGACCTTACCCAGACCTCCCAAGTGTCCCTCTTTTGGAGGGACGGTCCTTATTTTTGACCCAAGTCCCACTGTCCCTCTTTTCTCCTTAAATGTCCCTCTTTTTGATCTGAGGCATAGATTGTTACATGTACAATATTGATCCAGAAAGTGTTTGTCTGGTTCCTATCTGTATATTTGGACTTTAGAAATAAAAGAAATAATTTTTGCGCTATTGTGTGTGAAGAAAACTATTAAAGTTTATAAATATGCAGGAAAATAGACTTTCACGCAATGAACCATAAGGCTAGGGCTACTCATCAACCTGGATTTCTTGCCACTGTCACAGCAATGCCATTCATTTCTATAGGATCACCGCTACTAGCCTAAGCTCTAGCCTAAGTGTCTCTCTTTGACCATCCAAAAAGTTGGCAGGTATGCTTACCTCTGGTGAGTTCAATACATTGGACTTGCTGGAGCCCATGCCAGTTTATCTCCAGACATCACCATAACACAAAGCTACTCATTGGCTGGCCCTACGAGGCTGTCGCGACTGTTTTCGGTCTTTGAAGTTTTGATAACCATCTGCTTGACTTGGGAGTGAAGTGCCTGAGTCTCCAGGTAATTTACCTCAAGTGGTGACTCCAACATCTGTCACTGGTGTTTACTTGCACCTGGAGTGCCTCTTCAGAACCACCTGCTCTAGCATGGGGGCTAGCTGCTCAGGACTTGAAGCCTTGAAGATCTGCTGCACAAGTTGTCACCAGCGTTTGCCCTGTGAAACAGCAGCTGAGCGTGTGCTCTCCTCAGAGACCTGTCTAACAGGTCAGTAGTAGACATTAGGCCACTACATGCACAAGTGATGCTTGGTTACATTGGTAAATTGTCATTACATTAACCAGTGGAAGGAGAGTTCTGCAGCAGCCCTTGTAGATATAAATTAATTTATGGCCATAGGAAACATCTTATCTATATTGCAAGATCCCCTGCAAAAACCGTACTGTCTGAACTAATTTTTTTCCGATCTGCAGGGGTGGATTGGCCATATACGCTATAGGGAGATTTCCGAGTGGGCTGCCGGCTGGGCACATAATGATCTGATGCTTTCAGCAATAATTAATGCTAGAATCATCAGTAACTTATGTAACTGGCCAACGGTCACAGGAGCCCTTCTTAACTCAACTGTATCGGACTGTGATACCGTTGAATACTGCTGTGAGGGCAGTAGTATTTTGTGCTGCACTGTAGTATTTGGTTGTGCTGTGTCAGTATTTTCTGTTGCACTACAGTATTGCAGGCCCTGCCTACTTCTGTTGTTCTGCCCACTTTTAGGTTTTTTTTTTTTCAGGTCCACTTTAAGTTCCTAGTCTGTTCCTGACACTCTGCATGTGTGAGGTGCTCTCTGTTCACGTCAAGGTCTGTCCCAGAGGTGGGGCCCACACCTGACATTTTTGTTATATTCTACTGGTATGCCATAAATGGCCCAGATGGGAATATCCCTTTAGTAAATTTCCTCTCTAGAGTTCATTGGTTATCCAACAACAGGGACACAGGAGAAAGGATTTCAGTACAGTCAAAGAGGAAGTGCATATAATACCCTTAAAAACATGGTATGTCGTCTGAAACAAAAACACTTAGGAGGCAATTAGCAACTGATTTCTAGGTGAAATCTATACTACCTCATAACTGGTGTTGAGAACCAAACAAAACCCTTGAGAACGGAGTAAAAAAAAAAATTTCGGTCCCCACATTCAAATATTTATACATTTTTTATATTAATGGAACCATTATATGTGGTATTTAAAAATGTATCTAGTTTTTGTTATGTTTTACTACTTACATTTTTTATTTTATTTTACACAATTACATAGCGCTGCTATATTCTGCAGGACTTTACAGACATTAGCATCACACTATCCCCAATGCGGCTCACAATCTAAGTTCTTTATCAGTATGTATTTTTTTTTGTTTAAGGATTTTTCTTTTTTTATATGGGAAATTATATATATATAATTTTTAAAAACTTTATTTTTATATTTATAGCAACTAATTGGAAATCTGTTACTACATCACAGAAATGCTGATCAGAGAACAGAGGTAGCATGTTCCTTCTGTCTAACCTCTTGGATGCCATGGCCACTACATTTTGTGGCATATACGCCAAACGTAGGCTCCAAACTAAATGTGAAGGAATAATGTATGTTAAAACACCTACAATATGTGAGATACATAATCATCAAAGCACCATTTACTTATTTCTGAGAAACATCAAAATAAATAATAAAGTATAAAATTGATCAATAAAAATATAATTCAGAAGCTTTTTGCCTTTATCTTCTTGCAATAAATTATTGTGTCAGTTACAGCAATGTCAAGTCTCTGGTATGATCTTGTAGTTCAATAAAACTTGGGTGCAAACATCTTAATGATCACACTAGTAGATATGTTCTAATGTCCAACATCATGTAAGGAGACAAAAAAAGAGTTGACAGGAACATCGGAGCTCTTGTAGTAATTGACATTTCTCCTTTGAAATTCCCTTGCCGTGAAGACCAATGCCTCCTTAGATGCTTGTCATTCTCTGCCCAATCACATATACAGTACTGTTGGGGAAATAGCAGGAACATGCAGTCAGAGAACATAAATTGGAACATAACAACCATAAATAAGTTTGTGATATAATAGAAAATGAAGCATCATTACTCTTAGGACTGCAGAACACAATGACAAAGGAACTGGTATGAATTTGTTATGATGTATACAGAAGGAAACCTGGTCCGTTTGCTATACCTAAACCTGTTGAGGTGGACATAAACCTGTCCTTTCTGGAATTCAGTCAGTCATTCCGAATTGTTTTGAACACGGGTGCGCACAATAATTAAGGACAAAACACAGACTTATGATTCCAGTATTAAGTCCTTTGGCCGTGCTTCTGTGGCAAAATCATTACAGCCTCTGGGCTTTTCCTTTATTAACACACGTACTTATTCGATACAAAAAGGAAAGGGGGGCGTAAGCATGCAAATAGCAAACAATATCATTCTTGATTGGACAGAAGTTGCATTCCATTCTACGTCACTAGCCTGAAAAAGTCATATTGATAAGAATACGGGGGCCATCTTGGACTAGTTAAATATATACATATATTATACGCAAGCTTTATAAAAGTTACAAAGCATAAAAATATGACACAAAAAGTATATATAAATATACACACATTCCTCCGTGACACACCGCACCGCAGTATCTTGGACACAATACCAGGATATAGACATTCTACACAGCTGCATAAGCATTTACAAAGCTGAGATATACACTCACCGGCCACTTTATTAGGTACACCATGCTAGTAACGGGTTGGACCCCCTTTTGCCTTCAGAACTGCCTCAATTCTTCATGGCATAGATTCAACAAGGTGCTGGAAGCATTCCTCAGAGATTTTGGTCCATATTGACATGATGGCATCACACAGTTGCCGCAGATTTGTCGGCTGCACATCCATGATGCGAATCTCCCGTTCCACCACATCCCAAAGATGCTCTATTGGATTGAGATCTGGTGACTGTGGAGGCCATTTGAGTACAGTGAACTCATTGTCATGTTCAAGAAACCAGTCTGAGATGATTCCAGCTTTATGACATGGCGCATTATCCTGCTGAAAGTAGCCATCAGATGTTGGGTACATTGTGGTCATAAAGGGATGGACATGGTCAGCAACAATACTCAGGTAGGCTGTGGCGTTGCAACGATGCTCAATTGGTACCAAGGGGCCCAAAGAGTGCCAAGAAAATATTCCCCACACCATGACACCACCACCACCAGCTTGAACCGTTGATACAAAGCAGAATGGATCCATGCTTTCATGTTGTTGACGCCAAATTCTGACCCTACCATCCGAATGTCGCAGCAGAAATCGAGACTCATCAGACCAGGCAACGTTTTTCCAATCTTCTACTGTCCAATTTCGATGAGCTTGTGCAAATTGTAGCCTCAGTTTCCTGTTCTTAGCTGAAAGGAGTGGCACCCGGTGTGGTCTTCTGCTGCTGTAGCCCATCTGCCTCAAAGTTCGACGTACTGTGCGTTCAGAGATGCTCTTCTGCCTACCTTGGTTGTAACGGGTGGCAATTTGAGTCACTGTTGCCTTTCTATCAGCTCGAACCAGTCTGCCCATTCTCCTCTGACCTCTGGCATCAACAAGGCATTTCCGCCCACAGAACTGCCGCTCACTGGATGTTTTTTCTTTTTCGGACCATTCTCTGTAAACCCTAGAGATGGTTGTGCGTGAAAATCCCAGTAGATCAGCAGTTTCTGAAATACTCAGACCAGCCCTTCTGGCACCAACAACCATGCCACGTTCAAAGGCACTCAAATCACCTTTCTTCCCCATACTGATGCTCGGTTTGAACTGCAGGAGATTGTCTTGACCATGTCTACATGCCTAAATGCCGCCATGTGATTGGCTGATTAGAAATTAAGTGTTAACGAGCAGTTGGACAGGTGTACCTAATAAAGTGGCCGGTGAGTGTATATATATTTCTATAGCATTAAATACATGTATATCCAAATGACATAACACTATGAGGGGAAAATTCAGTATTTAGACCGGTCTACCTTCACAGTCCCCCCTAAAGACTGAATTTTTCCCTAATCTTTGATTTTCTAATTGTCAAGTGTCTAGACGGACATGGGGGAAAAGGTAGTCTTCACCAAGGCTGAAACCCAACAGGTACCCCCCTGTGTACTTGGGCTTATCCTAATCATTTGACAGAAACCTATTTGTGGACCATTGGATTTCTAAAAAAACAAAAACTGTGTGTTGGACTAACAAGAAGTGTCTCTCCGTGGTCGTCTTCTCTTCGATCTTCTTGGATAATAACAAAAGTCTCTGGTGCAAAGTCAATTTGTCCATCACTTGATACTTGTTATTACAAAGTTCAGTCTATGACCCCTCCTTATGTATGTGAAGGGATTGCAGGTGTAGGTGTCAGTGTAGATGTTAGAGCCTCTTATCAGTGGGTGATAAACAGTCTGTTACCTTGACTGTGGGAGGAGCTTTGACACAAGGACCTCCCACCCTCACTGGTCTGCATCAGCTCTGTTGGTTAGGCACACAGATTACCGTTAAGGTCCACCCCTGGACAGCCGTAGTACGAACAGCAAGGCCTTGTGCAGCATGGCCGACCCGTGGTCGAAGTTGTTTCTTGTTGGATGACGGGTTACTGACAACTGTGTCTTACCACACCTTGTAGACTTGATGTGACGCCTCACCTGGAGCACCAGCTCCTGAACTTTCCCCGAGGTTGTTAGTCCCAGCTCTTTGTAGCTGCACACAGGAAAGATGCACCGGAACAGTTCCACACAATCAAAAAGTCAACTCAAAAATTCAGTTCGTTAGAATAAGCCGTTGCTGAGGTGGTTTCCTCTCCATCATTGATCAAATAAACAAATGTCCTTAGAACGTTTGTCGGTCCAACACTGTATGTAAATAACACTTACCGATGGGACCAAAGAGGTCTTCTGTCAAATCAAAAAGGACTTTTGTGAGACTCTAAATCTGGTCTAATTAAAGGATACTTCAAAACAAACTCTCATGATTTTTTTTATTTTTTTTGACAAATAATCCTGCATATTTCAATACATTAATCAATACCAATACCCGGGTATCTTGTGTAATGTAAACCTTTTGAACCAAATAAAACACAACACCATTAATATTTTATTAATAACCAACCTTCTTGAGATCTCTAACGATGTTTTGATGTTTATTAAATGTGTGATATTGTGTATTCTGCACATTTTGTAGCAGTACCCAACTTTTCTGGATGTGGAAATGATTGTTCATTCAAAAGAAAAAAAAGGTCCAGAGTACTCGTAACTAGGAGATGTGCACAAGGGCTGTCTTTGTATCTGTGACGTCAGCATTGTCCTCCTCCCTCCCCCCTTAGTCCACCCCTTTCAGTCGCACAATGTGAGTTTCCCTATTTGAGTCAGTCTTGTCTTGGTTGTCCATGAGGTCAGATCTCTGATGTTAGTACATTAGACATACAACAAGTCGACAAAAAGCAAACATAGAAACAAACAGATTTGACAATACAGACACAAAACATGAAGGGCCCATAAACGTTTTATTGCCTTGTTTTCAAAAATAAAATGTAGAGTTTGGTCAAAATATTTGGTACCAAGGAAAAAAAGATAAAAATCCCCAATGCGCATATAAAGAAAAACAAATGTAGTACATCATAAACATTCCTCATTTTCTCTGCTGCATCCACGCACAGTCCACACACAAGTACAACTTCAAGCTACATTCATTCACATTCCACTGAATGGGTCAACTCTCAGAGACACAGCTTTCCTGGATACGGATACACACAGAAAACCATCCTGTACGGGGGGAGTAGAAAGAAACATTAAGTGAATCAATTGCCGGCACATAATACCATTGTCTTCGGTTGTTCACTCCTACAACACATTGTTAAACTATTGTCTCGACTCTTGGACATTTACAAGCTGCTAGAAAGAGAAAAAGGAAAGTTATTAATTTATAAAATTTCTGATTTCTAATCAAACAATATTAACTAATTACAGTTATATTTATATCCCTCATTTACTAAGTCGAGTACTCGTTGTGCTTCTACTTGCATCTATGTGCATTGTTTCCCACTTGTAGCCGTGTCATGGAGAATACCAGTAACTAAGATGGCCGCTGGGCGGGGACTGATGTTCCCTCAGTTAAGATGGCCACCTGGAAAGGAAGTTGCAGGAGTTAAGATGGCCACCGGAGTGGGAATGGGATTAGTTAAGATGGCTGCTGGAACGGAAATTGGGACGTGTAGGACATGCCATCTTGTATGATAACTGGATACAAGGAGGTGAGCCGCGGGCGTGGTTTTGGCACTGACGTTCTTTACAGGTCCACCCCTCTGAAGAGAGAGACTGAGGGGGGCTAGTGAAATGGCGGGGGATGTGTCTGCGGGAGCGCGGTTGGGTCCTCCTGTACCATCTTAGGGGCCGTGCTGACAGCATGTAAAAGTAATCATTTGTCTTTTCATTATACATTTCTGCCCAGACTAATTTCTTATATTTAATAATTTACCGCTGATGCTCACATTGGTTTTCATGACATCTAGAATATAATGTTGTAAATTCAAGGCCGAATGTCCAGTGTTCACTCCTTTTTGGCCTAATGCCAGAACACTTCCCTGTGAGCGATGATTTCTTCCATTCTCAACTTAACCCTTAATTTGGCCTCATCATCACATCAGTAGAGCAGATATCGCTCACAGTAAACTTGGCTGTGTGACCTTCATCTACTAGTCGTTTCTCTGGCAACACACAAGGTCAGATTTCTGGTCCACACAGACATAACAAGTAGATTGTCATAGTCATAAATTCCAAAGGGGAGGGGGACTGTAACTAAAACTGAAGAAGAAGATCTTTTTTTTTTTCCCTTTTCTCCCATTGTCTCACTTTAGGAGTCAAATCCGTCATTCTGCAGCTTTCTATAAGTCACTTACATAAACCATATCAACCATTTTTTCCTGCACCAACCTATTACACTTCTAATCACTTCCCTTCTCCCTTCAATGCACTTTCCACGGTCCATCCTTTTTTTTCTCTTTCCTTTTCCCTGATTTGAAGCAGTTCTATAGAAGGCTCTTGCTACATCGATCAAACTTTCACTGGGCTGTAATCTGCCTCTTGGAGGCATCCCAATTATCTTAAACAAGCTTTTCACATTTTTTCTGATATCTTTTTGCCTTCTTTGTTCCACCAGACTGACAGCATTCTGAGCACCAGTCGGGAGACTGTGCTGGGTTTTTGAACATTTGAAGCATATTTTACAGTGCCCTATTGGCGCGGCCGTTTTCGCCAACCTGAGTTAACCGTCCTCCGAATAGCCAATAAATCACGGGGGGAGGGGAAAGAGACCTCACTACGATTTCCCCGGGGAGAGAGAAACACACTACGATCTCCCCAATTTACACGCCGACTCACGCGGCTAAACTTCAAACTTCAAACTGCAATCAACACTTCACCCGTGAGGGAGTTGCAACAATGGGCACAACGGTTACCACTCAGCGCACTAACTAACAACTAACTACAGGTTCACGCTCCGGATAACTTGTTGGTATACCCGGGCGCCACCAAAATCCCAGGCGCACACTCTGGGTAACTTGCTGGTATACCCAGGCGCCGCCCAAATCCCTAATCTAGGCGCGCGTTCTGAGTAACTTGCTGGTATACCCAGGCGCCGCCTAGATGACTACTCTAAGTGTTTAGGCGCACACTCTGGGCAACTGGTCCGTAACGTGTCGGAATACCCAGGCGCCACCTAAATCACTACTTCAACGTGTTCTCACAGATTCCGCTGCCAGTCTGGGTCCCTAACATGATCTGACTGAATCCCCACGTGACCTTTCCTGAGGGGCTGTAGGTTTCCGGAATCCCCGTCGGAGACCACCAGGCGTCTGGTCACATGACGTTTCACTCAGGCCCCACAAAACCTAAACCCCAGACTACCACTCCCCCTCGAGCCACAGGTAAGTTATCACATACAGTGTATATATAACTTACCGTGGTCGGTTAGGGTGATCAGTCCCCTTCGGGAGGGAGTGGTGCCCGTGGCATCGGTCGAGGGTTGGGACACCGAGCGAGTCCTGGTGCTCCTTTCGGGGGCCCCACGTTGGGCGCCAGCTGTTGAGGTGGACATAAACCTGTCCTTTCTGGAATTCAGTCAGTCATTCCGAATTGTTTTGAACACGGGTGCGCACAATAATTAAGGACAAAACACAGACTTATGATTCCAGTATTAAGTCCTTTGGCCGTGCTTCTGTGGCAAAATCATTACAGCCTCTGGGCTTTTCCTTTATTAACACACGTACTTATTCGATACAAAAAGGAAAGGTGGGCGTAAGCATGCAAATAGCAAACAATATCATTCTTGATTGGACAGAAGTTGCATTCCATTCTACGTCACTAGCCTGAAAAAGTCATATTGATAAGAGTACGGGGGCCATCTTGGACTAGTTAAATATATACATATATTATACGCAAGCTTTATAAAAGTTACAAAGCATAAAAATATGACACAAAAAGTATATATAAATATACACACATTCCTCCGTGACACACCGCACCGCAGTATCTTGGACACAATACCAGGATATAGACATTCTACACAGCTGCATAAGCATTTACAAAGCTGAGATATATATATATTTCTATAGCATTAAATACATGTATATCCAAATGACATAACACTATGAGGGGAAAATTCAGTATTTCGACCGGTCTACCTTCACAGTTGAAGTGGACATAAACCTGTCCTTTCTGGAATTCAGTCAGTCATTCCGAATTGTTTTGAACACGGGTGCGCACAATAATTAAGGACAAAACACAGACTTAATTATTATTCCAGAAATTACATTTCTGGAATAACAATATATATTTAGAAAATCTTTCACTTCTAAACCAATATTATACATTTGCAATGTAAAAGAAACAGAAAGAAAATTCTTGTCCCCCTTGTTGTTTTTACCTCTAGTTATGATTACTTTAAAAGACTTATTCAGTTTTGACAGCTGAGGATCCTCCCCCCACTGCTTGGCTGACAGGGCAGGACATCTCACCCAGCCCTGACAATCTGGCGTCTGCACCACTGCTCCGAGTTGCGGCACAAGTGCAGAGGCTCTGCTTCTGCTACTGGAGTATCATTTGCATATGTGCTGCTGCAGTTCTGCAGGAGTGAGACTATCAGGGTCAGACGAGATGTCCAGCCATGTCAAGTGATGGGGGTACGGGGTGGGGGAGATTCACCCATCTCTACTCCCAATATTAGGCAGTATGTACTTGCTAGAATATCTCTGCCAACAGTAATAGAGTCATTTGGACTTTGGAACCTCTTTTGTTTTACACATCAAATTAAAAGGGGTTATACAATTCTAAAAATGCCCCCACAATGCCCAGGCCCCTCCTATAGATCAAACTTACCTGGTTCCCCGGCACCCACGTCACTCCAAAACCCTGCACGGCCACTGCTCCTATAATCTATAGGAGGGGCCCGGGAATTGTGGGGAGTATTTTTAGAATTGGATAACCCCTTTAAGTGTTTTAGAGTCTTGTTTGAAGCATGTGTCTCACTGCTCTGAAGTATCTGTGCCTTTAGCACAGCCTCTCTTCACAGGCTCATTAGCACTACATTTGTAAAGTGATATTCTCACTTAGACAATTCTTTTAGGGTAGGTTATCTCCATACAGATGGAGTCTGATGGCAGATGGCACAATTGGTTTGACATGCAATATAGTCGAATAATAAACTTGCTGCTGCCTAGCAGCAACCACTAGTATGCAGTTGCCCCTAGTGGAAGCTGCAGGCAGTCAAAAAGTTATTACTTAATTTAAAGGGGCTATCCCATGATTAATGTGAAAAATGAAAATCAGACATCATATAGTACATGACAATCTCTTTCTAACAAAGTTAGAACCAGCCCTGTACTTCATATGAATTCAGAGATCCCTTCATTCATTGCTCCAATTGCTCTGCTAGATTTATTTTCAGCTGACAGCTCAGGGGGTATATCCTTTCTCAGAGGGCATGCCTTTTCTTAGGCAGTGTGTCATTTCTTTTGCAGATCTCTCCTATTAATTGTCACTTCTTCTAACCATTGATAAGGCTGGTGGTAGCTGAAGGATGGAATTGAGCATGTGCGTCCACCTCAGAGATGGACTAAGAAATAAGGATAAGAACACACAGAAGGTGGTGGTATACAGATAGATTTTATGGCTATACTACCTTTTGTAGTGGCTATATCACAAAAGTATTCAGATCCAGGTGCTGGTTTGAAAAATGTAGAAAATGTAGAATAATGTAGAAAATTTTTGTGGGAAAACCCCTTTACAGTCAGGCAATTTGAATCTCTGTATCAGAAAAACACCGATAATTTTTAAATGAATCAGCACAGAATCTTGAACATACAGTATTTATCGCTTAATAAGGAGTACTTTTTTCACAAAAAACATGGGGCCAAAATGGTGATGCATCTTTTAGAGCGAAGGGGTCAAGAGGAGCACACCACCACACCACCCACTTATACTTGCTGTGCTGCTTTGTTGCTTCTCCCACTGTTCCTCACAAGCTGCTTCTCCCATGCAGTCACCCTTGATATATGGCTGCATTTGCTCTTTCCCTGACCAGCACCCGGATGTCTACTCCACCCTATTGCTGGCCAAAGTGCCATAATAAAGAGAGGTGAGGGATCATGGGATTGTGTGGACAGGTGTTTGAGTCCCGCTCTTTCCTGTGGGCAGGTGCTGGCTTTCTTCCAGCTGCCACGCCCCGGAGTTAGCAATAACCGGTAACAAAAGTATAGAAATAAGGAGTGCCTCATTGAAAACATATCATCCACAGATCCCCTATAATAGTGTGTCCTCCACGATCCACCCAATAACAGTGTCAGCCACAGGTCCCTATAGCAGTGTCTTATCCACAGATCTCCATAGCAGTGTGTCATCTGCAGATCCCCATAACAGTATGTTAGCCACAGATCCTCTAAAACAGTGTGTCCTCCATGATCCACCCAATAACAGTGTCAGCCACAGATCCCCATAAGTGTGTCATCTGCGGAACCCTGATAACCGTGTGTCAGCCAGAGATCCCCATAACAGTGTGCCATCCATGATCCATCCAATAACAATGACATCCACAGATTCCACATAACAGTGTGTCACCCGAAGATACCCATAACAGTGTCAGCCACAGATCCCCCATAACAGCATATTATCCACAGATCCTCGATAACTATGTGTCAGCCGCAGATCCCCATAACAGTGTGTCATCCGCAGATGCCCATAAGTGTGACGGCCACAGATCCCCCCATTACAGTGCATCATCCACTGATGTTCTCAGCTACAGTGCCCCAATAAGTTTGAAGGACACAGTGCTGACAGTTCTTTCATTACTGTATTTTGTTGTAGAAAAATACTGTAGTGTCCTGCTGCATACAGTACATTTTTGAAAGATCTCAAAGCAGGAAAGGCTAGTAAAATATACTAGAGAACATAGAAACAGAGCAGGTGAGAGACATTTTGGGCCATCTCCAACTGAAAAAAAATGATGAGGGAATGGAGGAAACAGGAAGGTCAGCTGGAAAAGCGGATAAAATTAAACACGTTTTTTGTGGGTGTTCTGCAAAGTGGCCACAGTTAGATGTGGAAATGAATCATGTCACAGGAACAACAACTTTTTAATCTCTACAGAAATTATCATATATGAAGTCAAACATATTGTGGCAGAGAAAGGCATTAAGAATTTTACTGGATCAGCATTGTGGTGCTCCAGATTCATGAAGAGATGTGGCCTTACTTTGTGCACCAAAACTAGCATTGTTCAAAAAATGCCAAAAGAATATGAGTCAAAAAGTCTTTTCACAGATTTGTACTTGATGCAAGAAAGAAAAATGGATCCAAAATAAACCAGATTTAATCTTTGATGTACCATAAAACAGGATTGTTGATCTGAAAAGTGCCAAAAGCTCAGGACACAATTACATGGTTGTGTTGTCCTGCTGTGCAGATGACACTAAACTGCCACCATGTAAATTTTCAAACGGAAAAACATGCCAAAAGAGTTGATCCCATTATTGTGCATGTTCATGAGAAAGGATAGATGGGCGAAAATGAAATAAAAGGATGGGTTGAAAAAGTGTGGTCCAAACAGCACATGGATATTTAAAAAAGTGAACACTCATCTAGGAGTTATTCCTGGTGAGATTACCAGCCAGATGCAACCTCTAGACGTTTCCATCAACAAACCATTTAAGAAGAGAGGAACAAATGGATGACTGATGGTAATCATAATCTGACTCCTACTGGACAAATTGAGAGGCTCACTATCACACAAGTTTGTGAGTGTCTGAAAACATCATGGCAGTCAAAGAAAGATGAAAATGTTGTAAGGTCATTCAAAAAATTTGGCATTAGCAATGCTTTAGATGGCACCAAAGATGGTATCCTGTATAAAGGTACCAGTGACTGAGCAATTGAGCTTCATAAATTCTGACAGTAACGTTGATGAGTTCTTTGGGTTCCCTGACAACTAGCAGAGTACTTGAATATTAAATTTTCTCCTTATTTGTTAATGACAATCTGATGATGGTTCTTAATGCTGCTTTTGACCTTTACATTGTTGTAATGTTATTCTATTATTTTATTAAATATTTTAGCTCACCATTGGGTTCAAGATATTTTTTTCTTATTTTCCTCTAAAAGGTCTAAAACATATGGTATTAAGTTTAAAAAAAAAGTAAATGATATTTAAAGTGTGGACATTCATTGCAAGAAAAAGTGTAGCAAAACTGCATTTTAAAAAATATAAAATATATGACTATTATAATTTATTTGAGAAATATCACCATTAGTAAAGAAAATACAGCTATACAAAGACCTAGGCTGAATGTTTGTAAAGTAATGCAGTTCATTTCTGAGCACTAGGGTTATGTTCTCCTTTGATCAGTCTTGGATGTAGGTGGATTTTACAAACATGTTTCACATTTGGCCCCTAACAAATCAAATGCAAATTAAAATACTTGTCAGAGAGCAGTGCACATTGTATCTCTGATTGCTTATTTGCCAGTTCAGCGGGATATTTGTTCACCATACTGTGCAAGACAATAAGGCAGCTAAGCTGTGTATCTATCCCCAGTAAAATCACAGTTCATGCGTTCTAGCAGACACCAGTTGTACACAGCAACTGTAGTGACATGTTATAGTAAAGGAAATTACAGCAAGAAATATTCCATAGTTTAATGTTGAAGATTAGGAGTTTTACTGACAACATAATGTAAAAAATTAACAAAAAGGAGAAACATGGACCGCACATCCACATGCTATGCATTGATCTATTATTGCTTCTCCGCACAATTCACATTGCTTCTCATTGTAATTCATAGTATACAGTGCCATAATCTACATACTAGGCATTTGTATAGGTTTTGATCAAAATGCATGAGCCCACTCACCATGTCAAGTTTGCCTGTATGAGTGGGCACCTACTCTAATTTGGCACAACACCTTGTGGTGACTGCTGCCTGTACAGCACTGCGTTAGCAGGCGGTGTGACCCAGCAGTCCAACAGCACCCTTGCTGTCACCATGTGGTGACCATGGCTGCCACGGCACCGCAGCAGCGGTGTGAACAGATGTTAAGAGCTCACCTTCCAATGTGGTCTGAGTCTCCTCATAATTAAAAATACCTGGGCCGAATGGGAGCAGTACTGGTACCATAGAAGAAAGAATGTTACTAATAAAATAACCATGTTCACATGGGTCGGTGCTGCACAGCGGCTGATGTTGCCATGGTTGTCGTTTGGTGTAGCCCAGTCCCATGGGAGGCTTAGCCTGACAGCAAGGACAGTGTTTACAATGACCTTGTAACCAATTAAAAAATATATAAACTGGCTTCTGACAAAAGCAGCATCCTATGACAGTGTCATGATGCTTAAAGTCATTGAGCACTTAAGTACGACTGATACTACTACCTTACTACTGCTTCATGGTACTTTGCTGAGGTTCCATATTCTCCCATAGAACCAATGCTTTTTTGGTGAAAATTCTACAGTTGTAGTAGGGGCCAATAGCATGTATGGACGCCATATTATGGAACAGTACTAACACAGATTATTAATACAGCCAAGTGCATCATTATGTTTGCTGCTTCTTTCTCTATGTCTTCAGAGTCTAGCTAGGCTGAATGATACACAGATGGAAGCTTAATAAACATATAGGCATAATACCTTTATAAGGCTACTTTCACGTTGGCGTTAGGCTTTTCCAGCAGGCTTTTCCGGCAGGGGAATAGCCTCGCCAGATCTGTACTACAGTTGGCACCCATGTGCCGCCTGGAGTCTGCCCAGCTCCATTCACTATAATGGGGCCTGGCTGGAGATCCGACCGCAGCACAGCAAACATGTCGAGAGGCGGACAGACAAAAAACCCTGCCTGAACAGCTTGCCAGAAAAGCTTAACACCAGTGTGAAATCAGCCTAAATGAAGCATGCTGTCCTGTCCCAGACCATACATCTGGTAATGTAGTTTATAGTTTCCTGTGAATTTACTGGAGAGGAAAGGGAGGAAAACCATACACTGAGAAAAAATATTAATTGGGTGGACCTTATCTAAAAACCACTAAAGTAGCATTGGACTGGCTCAGCAGAGGACCAGAGGAATGGGTGCAGGCTGTGATACCATAGTGAGCCCCAAAGGACAGGATAAAAAAATTATTTGGAGCTGCCGTTGGAGCCAATATGATGATATGAGGGTTGGGCCCCAAGAATAATTTTGACTGGTAGGTCCAAGGAACCCTAGTCTAATTCTGCACAAAAGGAGTGTATCCCCAGCTGGTAATAAACCATTGGTTCATAAATTTAATGAATCCACGATTCCTGTGAAGCATATTCCATAAGTGATAATGATGTAAGGCTCTCTTACAGGGGCACACTGGGAACTTAAAGGGAGTCTTTCACCTGTTTTTCACCTAAATAATTAAGAGCAGTGCCCCACAGAAGATTGCATACACATCTCAGACATACCAGTATGCACTGTGTGCCTGTATTACATGTCCAGGAAAAGCACTTTTATTCTGCTGGAAAACAGCTCCCAAGTGCCCAGCTCTGCTGCTGCAAGTGCCCAAAGCAAACCAGACTGAAGAGGGGAGGGCTGCTTTAGCTCCTCATATCTTAGGATTGGTAGCAGATAGAAAACTGGTTCAAAATCATACCAATGTATCCAGTATATCAGAAGATATAGCTGTTGGGAGAGAAAACTGCTTTTCCTGGACATGGAATACATACACACAGTGCCCACAGGTATGTCTGGGATGTGTATGCAGTCTTCTGTGGGGCACTGCTGCTAGTTATATAGGTGAAAAACAGGTGAAAGACTCCCTTTAAAATGACCCTGTAAAAAATACTAAAAGTGGCCCTGTTTTGTAGTCAAGTCCAAAATGATGGAAGACAGGGCAAACACAAGTAGGTGAGGCCAACAATACCATATTATGGCACATTATACCACCCCAACAGAGCCAAATACCATAGTCCATCACAAAATACTGCCACCAACGGCACAAAATACATCCACAAAAACCTCCACTGGCCTGCTGTGAGGCGGGCTCAGGCGGCCACCTGGGCATTGGCCCACCGGGGTATTTCCCAGTAAGGTCTATTGCCAATCCGCGCCTGCTGTCTTACAATTCTGTAACTTGCGATTTTCTTTGTCCTTGTGGCATCACTTCATCACCACTTGATCTCACAAAAACAAGTGAGGGCCATGGGTTCAATGCAGAACTGTGATCACTAATGTTCCTAATATAATGGACATCAAGATTCATTTCCAAACATCTAACTACTAGTTTGTGTCACAATCTGTCAAATACGTGACTTGTATCCACTGGCCCTGACATAATGATCTAAGGAAATATTTGCACATTTTCTTACTGATAGGAAATTGTTAATTATGGCTTTTGATTAAGATCAAAGCATTTTTCTTAATCTCTACAATAAAGGAGAATACTATACATATTATGTGACTCAAGACATTACCCTACTCTTTGATCAGACAGGTTCACTTTGGTCATTTAATAAGGCCTTGGTGAAGAGGCCTTCTACCCAAATAAGGGGGGATAGCATATAGTCTGGATTTACAGGGTTTCTGTACAGTATATGAAGGGCCTGGTATGGGGGTCTAGGGTCGGTACACAGAAGGGTTCTGGGCTTGAGTTTGTTTAGTGGGCTGGGGTCTGTCTAAAGGGGGGGTCTATCATATGATCTATTTATTTTTTTTAGGAGGCCTGGTATGAGGTCTGCATCCATTTCAGTGCGTAATGAATGGTTTTAAATGTACTATTTGAGGATCTAATGCCATCAGTTGGAGCATTTCTTATATAAATGGATGGAACATCCGCAAAAAAAAAAAAAAACTCTACGCAAACAGGGGGACTAGTCTATGGACTGCATATAGAGGGGTTCTGTATAATTATATACAATTGGAATATGTACAATATATAGTGGGGTCTTGTCTGTTGTTATGGCGTCTGTACACAGAAACGTTCTGACCTGGAGTTGGTATACTGGGCTGGGGTCTGACATATGGTCTATTTCTTTAATTAGGAGACCTGGTATGAGGTCTTTATCCATTTCATTGTCTAATGAATGGTTTTAAATGTACTAATTGAAGATCTAATGCCATTGATTGGGGCATTTCTTAAATAAATGAATGGAGCATATGCAAAAAAACTTTTCCTTCTCCTGTTTGGAACAGAAGCCATCAAGAAGAGATGGATCCATCACACAAAAGACACAGATGAATTCCTTCACTTACAGAGTTTGTTAGGGTTCCAGCATGTTTTCCACTGTGCAGTTCTTCCTGTCAAATCCAGAAGAACTGCTGATGGAGGCTCCAAATAGAATCTCTAATGCTACTGTGAGCAAAGCCTTATTTATTATGTTTTTTTAAAAAAATATATATATATAATATACAGTAATATAAAAAATTTTTTTTTTCTTTTTCTAAAAAAGTATTATTCAAAAGAAATATTATTCAATATTATTCAAAAGAAAAGCGCTTAGATTTTTATGGCATTTCTTAGAAATATGGAAGTAGTTGATGTGTCAATTTGGCATAAAGCATGCTGCCTATTTGTGAAGCCCTTTTTAAATTATTTTATATGAATATGGTGAATAAAACTCTTTTAATCTGCAGTATTGCAATTTGTTGAGTTTTTCTGTCTGCAGCCTCTGAAGTGTAAGATCTACTATTCACTGAATGGGTTTTTGGCATTCCTGAGTGTTGGGATCCATGCAGTGAAGGTGGCTGGAGAAGGACTGGTTTCTAAACTATAATGATGAAAATGGAAAACAGTGGTATGCAATAGTGGTATATTTTCTTCGGGGCATTTTGAAGAACATTCTTCTCACTCTAGACACTTGGAATGGTAAAGGAGATTGACATGGAGCAGTAAGGTTTTCTTGGATATTTTATCAAACTTATCGTACTGATGCAAAAATATAAATGGTTCTCCTTCTATGTAATATAGTTAAAATGCATCCTTTGTCTCTAATCTGTGTATGAGTGTTATCATATAAGAAGCACAATTTTGGATTATAGTTTTATTCATTGCCTAGGACAGAGCTTTAGGTTACTGACTCCCTGTAATTTGTTTTCACAAAATAAGCTACATTTGTATTTTCTTGTAAATTTTTATCTCACTTATGATAGAGGATCCTAGAAACATCCTGCACGTGATTAGACTACTCAACAAAAAATGAATAACTGTCATAAAGCCCATCGGACATTTACTTATGTTGATAGTAAAAAAAAAGGAAGTTTTTATTGTAAACATTCCATGCTTTATAAATATCCCTTACATATCACCATGCTGGTGAATCAAATTAAATGTGCTTCGATGTGTTTTTTATGAAAAGTCATAAAAGACTGAACTGTAAAAGTTTTGGAGAAAAACATATTACATATGATATGATGTGTAGAGTAAGATTTTAAAAAGGTTAACGACTCCTACAGGGAAATCTTCTTGTCATTAGGTGCACAGATATTACTGACATTTTCCAATGATGCCACAATCTCATTATAACACTTGGGATATGAGGTGTATTGCAATGTGAATTCGTTAGAGGGCTCCAATACGGTGTTAGTGTGGCAAAGGTTTTTTTTCAAAATGCAAATGGAGAATATAAAGTTGAATCTGTTACACAAACCCAAGAACTTGAATAATACATAGATTGTGATTTGCACAGTTGATTTCACGCATCCTATACCTAGTCATCTTTACAAACAGAAGCAAATAATAATTGTGCTTAAAATCCTGTTACCAAAAGCGTCCTTTACATGCATTAATGCGATCACTAGATGTAATATCCTTACGCAGATGCATCAATACATAATAATGAAGGCCAGCTGTTCACTAACGTTAGTTATCATCAAAGTTTGTTTGTGAATACTATAGTCATCTGGAGAATGTGTTGCCATGGTAACAAGACTACACTGCACACAATGGATTATGGCTTTGCGTTATTCCCAGCTATTTACACGAGACGTCTCCTTCTGCTTCCCCCTGATGCAACCTGTTTGTTTGTCATGACAATCCCAATATGTATTCTGTTTTTTTCAGAAATATTTACAGGTATTCTTATCAATAGCACTTTTTGAAAACGATAAAATATTTTGTAATAATACATTGCAATCCTGGAGCTGATAGGAATCTCAGTCAACGTTCTGACATTACAAGGGAGATCAAGCAGAAGGGAAATGGTCTCTTGTCAAACAATCAATCGACATTTTTAATTCGATAAGTAACCATCAGTGAATGCAGGGTCAAAAGTACAAAATAACAAGTAGCACATAATCAGAACATGAACCAAACTTCAATTCATTCAACTGAAGGAACAACCAACCAAAATCAAAACAATTTTTTAAAACAACTAGAGGGGTGTTCCTCTAAACAAAGATAGCCAGTATACATAGTATTTGATGGAACTTTTATAGAAAATCTAGTCTAAAGTGATGTTCTTCTCAGGTGGCTTTAGGATTAGTGTCACTGTGGTTAGAAAAATAGCATAGTATCAAGTGATAAGAGCTAATATTACAGGTAACCACTAGGGATCAACAAATTTCCTGAAATTAGTTTCAGTAATGAATCTATCGATTCAGCAGTCAGATTCGATTAAGTCTGAATAAATGCAAACTGAATTGAAAGTTCTGAGCGTGTCAGTGTCGTGTTTGACACTCAGGGGTCTCCTAGAACTATATCCAAAACTTTTCGAGCTCCATAATGCCAAAACAGCATTAGCAATGTCAAAGTAACATCTCTTGGATCTCTTGGGGATTAGCAACTGGTTTGGTGTTTTTTTCTTTTGAAAAAAAAAAATATATATAGACGTATATACAGTATATCATCCTGAAATGTGAAGAAGCAATGACTTTTTATAAAAGGCGTCAAAAATTATCCTTTTTCGGGAGTAGTTTTAGGCTTATTATAGTAAGCAAGGTAGGGTTCCCAGCAGCAGCAGTACATAATGGAACATGATGGGAAAGACAGGAGATGAGCGGTGGGGTAGGGGTAGTAATAGCGGCAACAGCAGCACAGTATGGAACATGATGGACAAAACAGGAGATGTGTGGTGGTGTAGGGGTAGTAATAGAAGCAACAGCAGCACAGTATGGAACATGATGGACAAGACAGGAGATGTGTGGTGGTGTAGGGGTAGTAATAGAAACAACAGCAGCACAGTAAGGAACATGATGGACAAGACAGGAGATGTGTGATGGTGTAGGGGTAGTAATAGCAGCAACAGCAGCACAGTATGGAACATGATGGACAAGACAGGAGATGTGCGGTGGTGTAGGAGTAGTAATAGAAGCAACAGCAGAAAAGTATGGAACATGATGGACAAGACAGGAAATGTGTGATGGTGTAGGGGTAGTAATAGAAGCAACAGCAGCACAGTATGGAACATGATGGACAAGACAGGAGATGTGTGGTGGTGTAGGGGTAGTAATAGAAACAACAGCAGCACAGTAAGGAACATGATGGACAAGACAGGAGATGTGTGATGGTGTAGGGGTAGTAATAGAAACAACAGCAGCACAGTAAGGAACATGATGGACAAGACAGGAGATGTGTGATGGTGTAGGGGTAGTAATAGCAGCAACAGCAGCACAGTATGGAACATGATGGACAAGACAGGAGATGTGCGGTGGTGTAGGAGTAGTAATAGAAGCAACAGCAGCACAGTATGGAACATGATGGACAAGACAGGAGATGTGTGGTGGTGTAGGGGTAGTAATAGAAGCAACAGCAGCACAGTATGGAACATGATGGACAAGACAGGAGATGTGTGGTGGTGTAGGGGTAGTAATAGAAACAACAGCAGCACAGTATGGAACATGATGGACAAGACAGGAGATGTGCGGTGGTGTAGGGGTAGTAATAGAAACAACAGCAGCACAGTAAGGAACATGATGGACAAGACAGGAGATGTGTGATGGTGTAGGGGTAGTAATAGCAGCAACAGCAGCACAGTATGGAACATGATGGACAAGACAGGAGATGTGTGGTGGTGTAGGGGTAGTAATAGAAGCAACAGCAGCACAGTATGGAACATGATGGACAAGACAGGAGATGTGTGGTGGTGTAGGGGTAGTAATAGAAGCAACAGCAGCACAGTATGGAACATGATGGACAAGACAGGAGATGTGTGGTGGTGTAGGGGTAGTAATAGAAACAACAGCAGTACAGTAAGGAACATGATGGACAAGACAGGAGATGTGTGATGGTGTAGGGGTAGTAATAGCAGCAACAGCAGCACAGTATGGAACATGATGGACAAGACAGGAGATGTGCGGTGGTGTAGGAGTAGTAATAGAAGCAACAGCAGAAAAGTATGGAACATGATGGACAAGACAGGAAATGTGTGATGGTGTAGGGGTAGTAATAGAAGCAACAGCAGCACAGTAAGGAACATGATGGACAAGACAGGAGATGTGTGATGGTGTAGGGGTAGTAATAGCAGCAACAGCAGCACAGTATGGAACATGATGGACAAGACAGGAGATGTGCGGTGGTGTAGGAGTAGTAATAGAAGCAACAGCAGCACAGTATGGAACATGATGGACAAGACAGGAGATGTGTGGTGGTGTAGGGGTAGTAATAGAAGCAACAGCAGCACAGTATGGAACATGATGGACAAGACAGGAGATGTGTGGTGGTGTAGGGGTAGTAATAGAAACAACAGCAGCACAGTATGGAACATGATGGACAAGACAGGAGATGTGCGGTGGTGTAGGGGTAGTAATAGAAACAACAGCAGCACAGTAAGGAACATGATGGACAAGACAGGAGATGTGTGATGGTGTAGGGGTAGTAATAGCAGCAACAGCAGCACAGTATGGAACATGATGGACAAGACAGGAGATGTGTGGTGGTGTAGGGGTAGTAATAGAAGCAACAGCAGCACAGTATGGAACATGATGGACAAGACAGGAGATGTGTGGTGGTGTAGGGGTAGTAATAGAAGCAACAGCAGCACAGTATGGAACATGATGGACAAGACAGGAGATGTGTGGTGGTGTAGGGGTAGTAATAGAAACAACAGCAGTACAGTAAGGAACATGATGGACAAGACAGGAGATGTGTGATGGTGTAGGGGTAGTAATAGCAGCAACAGCAGCACAGTATGGAACATGATGGACAAGACAGGAGATGTGCGGTGGTGTAGGAGTAGTAATAGAAGCAACAGCAGAAAAGTATGGAACATGATGGACAAGACAGGAAATGTGTGATGGTGTAGGGGTAGTAATAGAAGCAACAGCAGCACAGTATGGAACATGATGGATAAGACAGGAGATGTGTGGTGGTGTAGGGGTAGTAATAGAAACAACAGCAGCACAGTAAGGAACATGATGGACAAGACAGGAGATGTGTGATGGTGTAGGGGTAGTAATAGCAGCAACAGCAGCACAGTATGGAACATGATGGACAAGACAGGAGATGTGCGGTGGTGTAGGAGTAGTAATAGAAGCAACAGCAGAAAAGTATGGAACATGATGGACAAGACAGGAGATGTGTGATGGTGTAGGGGTAGTAATAGAAGCAACAGCAGCACAGTATGAAACACGATGGACAAGACAGGAGATGTGTGGTGGTGTAGGGGTAGTAATAGAAGCAACAGCAGCACAGTATGAAACATGATGGACAAGACAAGAGATGTGTAATGGCATAGGGGTAGTAATAGAAGCAACAGCAGCACAGTATGGAACATGATGGACAAGACAGGAGATGTGTGGTGGTGTAGGGGTAGTAATAGCAGCAACAGCAGCACAGTATGGAACATGATGGACAAGACAGGAGATGTGCGGTGGTGTAGGAGTATAATAGAAGCAACAGCAGAAAAGTATGGAACATGATGGACAAGACAAGAGATGTGCGGTGGTGTAGGGGTAGTAATAGAAACAACAGCAGCACAGTATGGAACATGATGGACAAGACAGGAGATGTGTGGTGGTGTAGGAGTAGTAATAGAAGCAACAGCAGAAAAGTATGGAACATGATGGACAAGACAGGAAATGTGTGATGGTGTAGGGGTAGTAATAGCAGCAACAGCAGCACAGTATGAAACATGATGGACAAGACAGGAGATGTGTGGTGGTGTAGGGGTAGTAATAGAAGCAACAGCAGCACAGTATGAAACATGATGGACAAGACAAGAGATGTGTGATGGCGTAGGGGTAGTAATAGCAGCAACAGCAGCAGCACAGTATGGAACATGATAGACAAGACAGGAGATGTGTGGTGGTGTAGGGGTAGTAATAGCAGCAACAGCAGCACAGTATGGAACATGATGGACAAGACAGGAGATGTGCGGTGGTGTAGGGGTAGTAATAGCAGCAACAGCAGCACAGTATGGAACATGATGGACAAGGCAGGAGATGTGTGGCCATGTAGGGCTAGCAGTAACAGAATCTGCACAGTATGGAACATGATGGACATGGCAGGAAATGTGCTGCTTTTTAGAAATAGTAGAAGTGGAAGTGCAACATGCTGAATGGATAGACAGCCACAGAGGCATCATTAGTCCTTTGATAAATAGCCAGTCCCCAATGTCAGCAATGGCAGATCTATTCAGTGGCTTTAGCTGGACATGTGTGAAAATCCTCACAGATCCACGCCTGAATCATATTTACAAATGTAATGTTTTCTACACTTGTGGAGGACAAATATGTCCACTTCAGTGTGATGATGCCACCTGCCATGCTAAATATCCTTTCTGAAAGTACACAAGAGGGAGGATAAGATGATACACCGAGGGACAGTTCCTGCCACTGGTCCAATTGGCTGACACATAAGTTCACGAGGAAAGGGCATAGTTTAGGTACAAATAAACTTGGTCATTCAGATAGAGCAGCATCAAGATAAGAATGCAGTGTATCCTGGTAATTTTTCCTCCCTTTCGGAATATTTTCCTTTTACATAGAGCATCTAAAAGCATGACTATCCTGTAGTCATCCTTTTGTATGATGCTAAGGATATGCTTGTCAATATGTAAGCAACAAAGCATGTATATTGCCATGCATGCCAGTGTCCCAGGACCCAGTTGTTTCAGTATGTCCCCTGGTTGTTCATGGTCAGCCTCCTCCTCATCATGATCTGTGTGCCACTCTGTGTCAGACTCTGCCCCTAGCTATACCTGTGAAAATTCCATGTTCCCCTCTACCTAGCTGCTCATCCTTCTCCTCTTCTACCTATATGTGCGAGTCCCCAACAGCTATAGGGTGGTGAGCATGATGTGGAAGCTGTTCTTCTTGCACCATCCTTTGTTGCATAATTGCATTTGTTCCAACATAAATATCAGGGGGGTGACGTAGTTGATGCGGCGGTTCCCTGCTCACAAATTTGGTGGCCTCTTCGAATCACCTGAGTATGCAACACCATTCTTGATGAGCTGCCACTGCTTTAGCTAAAAAAAAAAAAAACAAGTGCTCTCTGATGTGGTAGTCTGGCATATGATGTAATCCTTGACCGCTTTATGCTGCTATTACAGATGATACATATGCAAGGTGGTATTCCAACAAATTGGAATGTGGCATATGTGCTGCAGAGGCATACCGTTCTGACGCTGTAAGTTCAGAAAGGAGATCTTAACCACATACTGTAAGAACAGCTGAATACAATAATGATCTTCTGTACATAATCGACACATTTGGCAAGCCATGACACTTTAAAAAAAAAAAAATGTTGCACCACCAAATTTATGATGTGCTCCATGCAGGGAAGCTGTATTATATTCCCAAAACGCAGCACAGCCACAATTCTCCTGCCATTTGTTGCTGACTTTTATATATTTCTCAGTTGTAGTTGTCGGGTTGATATCCATGATATATTCTCTGCTAGATGCACAATATCAATGGATCCACTGTGTAGCTTCTCTTGCCCGGGCTCATCAGTTGTAAGACAGCATAACAACACTCAGGGCTGACCTTAGCTATGTGTGACCTGTATGGTGGCACAGGAGGCATTCTTCTTGCCTACTCAAGGGTGCTCCAGAGCCCCTGCAGACTGCTTTTCATGGCAGTTTTCTGCTCAACTTTTGGCTGCTGCTCTGTATGGCTCCCCCTCTACAGAATCAGGAAGTCTATGAGAGTAGTAGAGAAGACTATGAAGCACTGCACCCTTACATGCTGGTGGGGATGAGGACAGGGGCGGACTGGGAAGTTCAAGTGGCCCTGGGGAAAAAAAACTAAAAGTCGCCCCATGTTGTAGGCAGTTCCAAATTGACAAAAGGCAGTGCCAACATAAATGGAGCCAGTAATACTGTAGTGCAACACAAAAGATTTTCCCAACAAGACCAATTACACAGTGCATCACAAAATACTGCTCCTCCGTTGGGCACTGAACCCGATCACCACCCTGAGGACAGCAATACAGTTGAATGAATGCTGGAGGGCACTTTCTTCTGCCAGTCTGGTGCATAAGTACTTAATATTCCTAGCATTTATTAATGCTGAGAGAATCAGACTGCTATGTACCCAATCGCCGGCTGCGCGGAGGGCTTGGGAAGCTCTCTGGCATCGGCCCACTAGTAAATTTCAGTCAGGGTCAGTCCTCCCCTGGATGAGGATTTTCTCATCTAACAGTGTTTAGGACCTTACCTTTGATGATATCATAGTCACCTGACTAATTTCTCTGTACCAGATGGTAGCACTAGAAGGAGACTAAAATGACCTGTAGTGACTAGGTAATATACCTCATTTAACCTATGTGTCTATAACAGTGTATGACCTGTGTATATATATATGTGAGTGTACTATGTCTGAGTGGATCTGTGTGTGCACATGTAAATATTAGTGTCTATGCTTGTGTTGCTTGTACAGTGTGATTGGGTTGCAGTATGGTGCACACAGGGAGTTATTCTGATTGCCTGAATGGAGTTGGGAAGGAATTTTTTTCATCTAAAGTGGGGAAAATTGGCTTCTACCTCACAGGGGTTTTTTGCCTTCCTCTGGATCAACTTGTAGGATAACAGGCCGAACTGGATGGACAGATGTCTTTTTTCGGCCTTATAAACTATGTTACTATATATGTACTAAATGGAATGCTGTTGAGTTGGCAGTTTTATGTCGGCACGTCGTGGCCTGGTTGGTTGCCTACCATCTGTTTTCTATCTAATAGCTTGCCTTATCGCCAGTTCACTACAGAACCATACCCCTAAAAACCCATGATAAACATATACACCGCAACTTTGACATTACAACAAGGTAAAGTCATGGAATTATGGAAATCACCGGTTGGTAGACATGTTAATGATATGGAAATAATAAAAAATGGAAACAAAATATTCCAAACATCTTGATTTATTCTGTATCAGGTATGAGCACCACTTGCAGAAATACACATACTTTTACATACCCTGCCATGCTATCAATGAGATTATTAAAGGGGTTGGCCCAGGGGTGGGATTCAAATTTTTAAGAAAAGGTTCCCTACTAAACGGCGGACACGTGGCATCACGACACGTGTTTACATATACATGCCCCATATATATGGTACACATACATAAATTACCCATATATACACATACCACAAAACTTTTAAAAAGCCTAAGGAGCTAAACTACCAGCGTTGCGAGTTTTTGTAAAGCGCTGGCCCACACCTCTAACTCCACCCAATGTCCATCTATACATGTTCCAACTCTGCCTAGTCTCCATTGTGCCCCCCACACAGTAGTTATGCCAGATTTGGGATGGTTGGGAGGTATGCATACATAAACAGACTATATAGACCCTACACTCACATAATCACATATACAATATACACCATACAGTATATAAATTACACCTAGGCTACACTTACAGTAGATTTACCTGCTCCATATACATTTTATACACATTTGTACCTAGCACTACAGATATATTTGCATACAGATTATATTACTATCCAGCATACAGCGCACATACCTCTTACATCCAGTGACTTCTCCTCTGATGCAGACATTCTCTTTTCTCATCTTCTCCTTTCAGACCAGGCGCCATGATGATTTTTCACCCATCACTCGTCTCTGCAGTTTGACGAAAAGACATCATAGGTTCCTACTTTTCCATCATCCTGCCACCTTCAATACTTAAAATGAGCACCAGTACAAATAATGTCCCTTATAATGTGTGCCAGTACAAAAAAATCCCCCTTAGTGTCCCTATAATGTGTGCAAGTATAAAATACCCCTATATAATGCCCCTAGTAAATGCCCACATAGTGCTCCTCTCCTCTTCCTGACAGTGCCCCCATAATGTGCCAGTACAAGATTCCCCCATAGTGTCCCCCAGAATGTGCCAGTATAAATGTCCCTTCTTAGTGTCCTCGTAATGTGCCTATATAATATGCCCCCATAGTGTTCTTCCCCTCCAACACCATAGTGTGCACATAAAGTGCCAGTTTAAGATGCCCCCAGTGTCCCCTATGACGTGCCAGTATAAATGCCCCCATAGTGTTCCCCATAATGTGCCAGTAATATCCCCATGATGTGCCAGCAATGCCCCAAGTAGATGCCCCCATAGTGGTCCCCATATGCCAGCAATGCCCCCCAGTTCACTGTCCCTCAGACCGTTGGACTACAAAAAAAAACAATGAACAAATCCCTATGCACACTGCACATATCTTATTTTAACCCTTTTAGTACCGGAGGTTTTTTCGGTTAAGCGTTTTCGTTTTGCGCTCCCTGCCTTCAAACAGCCATAACTGTTTTATTTTTCTGTTCACATAGCTGTATGAGGGCTTGTTTTTTGCGGGACAAGTTGAACTTTCCAACGCCACCATTTAATATTGCATATAGTGTAGTGGGAAGCGGGAAAAAAAATCCAAATCGGGTGAAATTTCAAAAAAACGCTATTCCGCTACAGTTCTACGGGTTTCTTATTTACAGCGTTCGATGTTCATTAAAACTGACCAGTTACTTTCATTCTACTGGTCAGAATCCGGCGATACCTAATATGTATAGTTTTTCCTGCGTTTTGATAGTGATAAAATAATTAGAAAGTTGGCCTTTTTATTTTTTTTTGTTGTCATATCTTGACCCCTATAACTTTTTGGTATTTATGTGTACGGAGCTGAGCTAGCAAACTTGATCATCTGCAGATGGTGAGTGTATATTAGAAAGGTGTCGCTAATATCCATATTACAATTATTTAGTAAGCCACTGCATCCTGTCAACAAAGATTCTTTAGTATTCTTATAAACCTGCCTACAATTACCACCAGTATGTACAATGGGAATTCATTTTGTGACTCAGGATATCCATTCTTTGTGGGGAACCAGCACCGAGCTAGCAATTGTTGTTATACCCAAGGGGGGTCTGTGAGTAAAATCACTCTTGAATTGGAGGATTACATCTGTGTTGGCTGTGATGGACTATGTTCAATAATTGTTATGACTACAGCATTGTAGGTGTCAGTATACACTCCTGCCTTTCATATTCCATTCATTCAGTAACCATGTGGCATAGTACTACAGAATGGTGATTCTCTGAATCCTTACAGTATTCTGCTTAGTTCACATAGCCTTATCAGGGTTTTTTTTTTCTTGCAGGACAAGTGGGGGTGAAAAACAAAACACAATTCAGCCATGGTTTATTTGGGTATTGTTTTTAAAATGAAATGAGACATAAAAATAATTTGCATTTTTTTGAGGGAAATAAGTATTTGATCCCCTAGTAAAACCATGACTAATGTTGGCTCCCACAGACCACTGACACACCCTAATCACAGTGAAGTCGTTACCTGGATGAGAGACACCTGTCCCAAATTGTCACCTGTATAAAAGGCCACCTGCCAACAGTCTCAGTGACACTCCACCATCTCCACCATGGGCAAGACTAAAGAGCTGTCTAAAGATGTCAGGGACAAAATTGTTGACCTACACAAAGCTGGAATGGGCTACAAAGCCATAAGTAAGAAGCTGGATGAGAAGGTGACAACTGTTGGTGCAATTATTCGGAAGTGGGAGAAGTACAACATTACTGTCAATCGACCCAGGCCTGGAGCTCCATGCAAGATATCACCTCGTGGAGTCTCATTGATCATAAGAAAGGCTAAAAATCAGCCAAGAACTACACGGGAGAAGCTGAGTAATGATCTCAAGGCAGCTGGGACCACAGTCTCCAAAAAAACCATTGGTAATACACTGAGACGTAATGGTTTAAAATCCTGCAGTGCACGTAAGGTTCCTCTGCTCAAGAAGGCTCACGTTCAGGCCCGCCTCAAGTTTGCCAATGAACATATTAATGACTCCGAGAGAGACTGGGAGAAGGTGCTGTGGTCAGATGAGACCAAAATTGAGCTCTTTGGCCTCAACTCAACTCGACGTGTTTGGAGGAAGAAAAATACAGAATATGACCCTAAGAATACCATCCCCACCGTCAAGCATGGTGGTAGAAGTATTATGTTTTGGGGGTGTTTTTCTTCTAAGGGCACAGGCCAACTTCACCGCATTGACGGGAAGATGAACGGGGCCGTGTATCGCAAAATCCTGGGTGACAATCTCCTTGCCTCCGCCAGGGCACTGAAAATGGGTCATGGATGGGTCTTTCAGCACGACAACGACCCAAAACATACAGCCAAGGAAACAAAGGAGTGGCTCCATAAGAAGCATATCAAGGTCATGGAATGGCCTAGCCAGTCTCCTGACCTCAATCCCATCAAAAATCTATGGAGAGAGCTGAAGCTTCGCGTTTCCAAATGCATGCCTAAAAACCTTAAGGATATGGAGATGATTTGCAGAGAGGAGTGGGCCAAAATTACTCCTGAAGTGTGTGCAAACCTTATAAAAAACTATAAGAAACGTCTGACTGCTGTGCTTGCCAACAAGGGTTTTGCCACCAAGTATTAAATTATGTTTTCCTAGGGGATCAAATACTTATTTCCCTCAAAGAAATGAAAATTATTTTTTATTTCTCATTTCATGTAATTTTCTCCGTTTTTCTTTTGATATTCTATGTGGCACTGTTAAAATAAAGCTGGCATAAAATTATGAGACGTTTCATTTATTTTTAGTATTAAAACTTTAAAAGTCAGTGGGGGATCAAATACTTATTTCCTCCACTGATAGATAGATTATATATATATATATATATATATATATATATATATATATATATATATATTTATTTTTATTTTTTTTAATTTTTCTTTTACTGCTTTTTAAAAAATAAAAACCTTTGATCAGTAAATAAAATAAAAATTTCCTTTACATTGCCATGTTCTGACATCCATAACTTTTTTAGATTTATGTCTACAGAGCCATTTGGGGGATTTTCTTTTGTAAGGTGAGTTGTAGTTTTTATTTGTACTATTTTGGGATACCTGTGACTTTGATTCATTTTTGTTCAATTTTTTTTTTTTGGGGGGGGGGGCAAAGTGTTTATTTTTTCTGTATTAAAGCGTTCAATGTGCACAATAAATATCTTTTATGTTCTAATATGTCTGACATTTTTGGACACAGCAATACCACATGTGTTTTTATTGATTATACATATGTACAATTTTAAAAAAGCTGGGTGATTTGAACAGTTTTTTTAAAATTTATTTATTTATTTACTTTTACTGTACTTTACTATTGAAGTCTATGGGATCCTTACTGCCTACCTATTAAGCTCTGCTACTGGTAGGCAGTATGCTATGGCAGTTTAGGAGGTATTATAAGGCCTCAAGCTGCTCTAGCTATCCCAAGATTTGGCTCAGGGGAGCTGATCAGAGGTCAAAAGGAGTCACCTCCCTCTCTCTAACCTACCAGGTGATATTGATCACAGCTTCTTAGGGATTAAATAACTGGGATCTGAGTGGTCTCTGATTTCACTCATTGTGGCTGGGTGTCGGCTATATTACACTGCCAGAATCGGGGTCAGCTTGTGGTGTTTACTAACAGTTTTGTCTGACCGTTATTCGCACGATAGGACATTCGGGACACGTCACATGTCTGACCGTTATTCACACTATAGGACATTCAGAACACGTCACAATTTAAGCCAATTATTTGTTGCAGCAGTGTATGTGGCAATATCCATGCCCTGGCTGGAAGAAAACAAGCTGGGTAGTGAAAGATAGAGCCAGCGCGCAGGACTAGCGCAGAGGGGCCAGTAAGTATGGAGGTGATGCAGGCTAGGAGCCTTCCCTTGGTAGATAATATTCCTAGAAAAACCCTTGAATGTGCATGAGTATTCACCCCCATGTCTCATTTAGCTTAGCATATCAAATCAGTGGGATTTTTGCCCTTTCCTTCCAGGCAGAACTGCTCCAACTCCGTCAAGTTAGATGTTAGATGTTAGATGTATTGCCTTGGTGTATAGCAGTGTTCAAGTCATGCCACAGATTCTCACTTTTGAAGAAGTCTGGTATTGAAGTTTTGTATTGAAGTCTGGGCTTTGACTAGACCAGTGATGGTGAACCTTTTAGAGACCGAGTGCCCAAACTGTAACCCAAAACCCACTTATTTATCACAAAGTGCCAACATGGCAATTTTACCGGAATACTACAGTCCAGTATAGTATATCTTCCATGTACTTTATCATTTATCTATAATAGCCTGCCTACATTCAATACGCTGCCTGTGCTGTTCATAGTGCGCTCTGTGCTGATGAATGGCAGGAAAAGTCTAAGGCATACTGGTACACCTTAGACTTTATCCAGGGTGTGGGTGCCCAAAGAAAGGGTTCTGAGTGCCACCTCTGGCACCCATGCCATAGGTTTGCCACCACTGGACTAGACCATTCCAAGAGATTTACAGGTTTCCCATTAAAACACTCCAATGTAGCTTTACCAGTATGTTTAGGGTTATTGTCCTGCTCAGTGGCGTACCTCCAGTTCCAGAAGTAGATTCACTGTATTTTGTATCAGCCACCACTAAGGAGAGCTCAGTGCAAATACATTATTCACAGCTTCAATTGTAACGACATGCACTGTATATGTATGGCACTTATCTCTTTAAAAATGGAGCCTGCTCTAGAGCAGAGCAGGAGCCATAGCCGCCGGGTGCCTGCTGTTTCACAGATATTTAACGCCTCAGATGTCATGGTTAATTACGACCATCGCACCTGAGGCTGCTTTCCCCAGGAGTGCTGTGCTCCTGGGGCCTGAACAGCTCCCACGGAATCGACCATTCAACGTGATAGCCTTGGTCTGTCTATGACAGCAGTAGTTCCTATGGAGGCCTTCAGGTGGCAGTCCATAGGAACATAGTGCAACTTCTATAGACTGGTAATTCATTGCAGTCTATGGGACAACCAATCTAATAATCCCTTGATAAAGTCCACTAAGAGGACTTAAAATGTGTAAAAATAAAAAAAAAAGTTTTAAAATATAAATATATCATTTGCACAGTTGTATCCCAAAATGCCTGTACTATTAAAATATAAACTTATTTATCCAATACTGAGAACAGAAAGAAAAATCAAAATGGCTAATTCGCTGTTTTATCATTGCTTCACATCCCCCCAAAATTGAATACAAAGTGATCTAAAAGTTCAAAGTTATGGTGGTCAGAATATGGCAATGCAAAGAAAATCCGCCCCCCAACTTATTTATTTATTTTTCACTTTTAAAACATAGTAAAAACTTTATAAATGTGGTATAGCTGTATTCTTACTGACCCAGAGAATAAAGGTAACAGGTCAATCAGACATCAAAATAAACCAAACCTCAGCCCCTCTTTCTTTGGCTACATGGGGAAAAAATATTTAATCCATTAACCAGTTGTTTGTTTTTTTTTTTATTAAAGTGTAACTGCCATTTCACTACCAAAAATGAAATTCCTAACATATGTAATGTTAAAGGGAAGGTATCCATGAAGCTTTATTTCCAGTTAATTTCACTTTTCTGATATCTGTATTCAGCCCTAAGCAACCCAGCCTCTGTGCCTCTTTTTCAGCATCTTCCTAAGATAGCCTCTGCTACTCTTCCTGTGGTAATCTTTGCCCTGTCCTTGAGGCCATCCAGTATTTCTCTCACTTCACATAAGCTCTTGCTCTCCTCACATGAACTAGCAGGACCAATCAGAATGCAGATAACCTCTTCCACTACTCCAGAGCAGTGTGTATCCTACCACATACAGATAGCCATAGAAAAGCTCTGCATTACATGAAATCAGTAAGCATTTGTTTTAGCCTCTTAATAGTCACCTGTCAGCATCTGTTCCCTTATTTCCCTCCACACTGATGTGGGGGGGAGGGGCCTGAAATGTCAGCTTCCAAACAAGACCAGTTGCATGTTTCTATCTGCTACAATTGAGGAGATATCACCATGTAACGCAGCCCTTCCCCTCCACTTTCTGCAGACCAGGCACTTAGGGCTGAGCTCCTCCTCCCAGTGGTGATCTGTCAATTGTTTATAATACAGAGAATACGGCTGCACATGGCAACACTCTGAGAAGAGAGCTGCTGAATAGGAAGTTAGGGAGGTATAATGATCAAATTATGATTATCAAATTTTAAAGCACAAAAGCATTTATACAGCACGGTGTCTTATACAATTAGGGGATAAAAAATGAAATGGCAGTTACACTTTAAATTGTCGGAGAGCCTTTGGGCTTTTCCAAACCCAAATTTACTCAGATTGGGTCACTGTCACTAGTGGGGTACCACAGGGGTCTGTATTGGGTCCTATTCTCTTCAATATATTTATTAATGATCTTGTAGAAAGCTTGCACAGTAAAATATCAATTTTTGCAGATGACACTAAACTGTGTAAAGTAATTAACACAGAAGAGGACAGTGCACTGCTACAGCAGGATCTGGATAGACTGGAGGCTTGGGCAGAAAAGTGGCAGATGAGGTTTAACACTGACAAATGTAAGGTTATGCATATGGGAAGGAATAATGCAAGTCACCAGTACATACTAAATGGTAAAGCATTGGGTAACTCTGACATGGAAAAGGACCTAGGAATTTTAGTGAACAGCAAACTAAGCTGCAGAAACCAGTGTCAGACAGCTGCTGCCAAGGCCAATAAGATAATGGGTTGCATCAAAAGAGGCATAGATGCCCGTGATGAGAACATAGTCCTGCCACTTTACAAATCACTAGTCAGACCACATATGGAGTACTGTGTACAGTTCTGGGTACAGTTCTGGGCTGTGAACAAGGCAGACATAGCAGAGCTGGAGAGGGTTCAGAGGAGGGCAACTAAAGTAATAACTGGAATGGGTGGACTACAGTACCCAGAAAGATTATCAAAATTAGGGTTATTCACTTTAGAAAAAAGACGACTGAGGGGAGATCTAATAACTATGTATAAATATATCAGAGGTCAGTACAGAGATCTCTCCCATCATCTATTTATCCCGAGGACAGTGACCATGACGAGGGGACATCCTCTGCGTCTGGAGGAAAGAAGGTTTGTACATAAACATAGAAGAGGATTCTTTACGGTAAGAGCAGTGAGACTATGGAACTCTCTGCCTGAGGAGGTGGTGATGGTAAGTTCACTAAGAGAGTTCAAGAAGGGCCTGGATGTATTTCTGGAGGGTAATAATATTACAGGTTATAGTTACTAGAGAGGGGTCGTTGATCCAGGGAGTTATTCTGATTGCCTGACTGGAGTCGGGAAGGAATTTTCCCCCCTAAAGTGAGGAAAATTGGCTTCTACCTCACAGGGTTTTTTGCCTTCCCCTGGATCAACTTGTAGGAAAACAGGCTGAACTGGATGGACAGATGTCTTTTTTCGGCCTTACAAACTATGTTACTATGTTACTATGTTAAATTTCCTTTTTGTTAAACTCAAAATACTGATCAGTTTAACAGATACATAGACTCCTATAGAAATAAAACTGATGCCAAAGTGCAACAATTGGTCTATTTTGCATTCCTGTCAGTTTATTTTAGTGGATGGGAAAGTGCAAATTCTTTTAAATCTACAAAAAAATACGGATGCAACGCTTTAATTTGCAATCAGGCAAAAGAAATCAATTGAAGGTAATAGGAGCATCAGTTAGAAGGGATGGACAAATTCTTGAAATTAGTTATGGGTCCTATTCAAAAATTTAATTAGGGTTGAATCGAAAGTGCACCAATTGGCCTGAAAAGTGGTGTAATAAGACTCCTAAGACTCATGTTTTTACCTCTCTTATCTTTGTCTCTTTTATTTATTTCAATTTTTCTCTCTCCTGCCTCTTAAAATCTTTAAAGCAATGACAGAATGAGACTTACATACATTGTAATAGGTCTTAGAATAGGTAGAATACAGAAATTGAACCTGCTGTATTCTTTCTAATATTTTGCATTTAATTCCACACCTTGTGCTGTAGCTTATAACCTCATAATGATTATTCAAACAAAAAAAAAAACAATTTCCAACCACATAAACACATTCTAATGTCTTAAGACCTTTTTATAGACCCAAACTAGAGAATTAAACTAACTAACTAATGCAATTTAAGGCACATTTACACTGGGAACTAAGTACACCCCACTTATCACCAGCATGTGACAGTCAAGTGTTAAGCAGCATATATATTTCTGAATTGTGCCACCAATAACAATTATTTTTACAGCATTGCAATTAATGATCATCACTGATCTCCTTTATTAATGCTAAAAATTAACTTTTGTTCAGAACCAGGCTTCGTGTCTAAGGTAGCATGTGCTGAAAGCCTTTTTTTTTATTTCTACTTTCCGATGCTTGGCGCTGTATTCTGCATGTAATATCTGGCACTGAACTCTGGAACTAGTTGTGTAATACTGGGTAACTATTCTGTCTGGGAAGAAGACTGTGGGCATTTCCTAAAAGGATATCCTGTAGTAGTTTCCCTATGAAGTATGATACGCACTCCCCACCCCTGTACTGTGGGCACAGACACAATTATAAGTACTGATGAATAGCAGAGGAATACCCGGGACATCAGGCAAAAGACCAACAGGTATTTTTCCCGCAGGTATGTGTCCCACATTAGCCTCACGCAGATACAGTTGAATGTAGTATAATGGTGGCATATGCCAAAAATACTGGTTATGTGTCTCGTTCAGAATTCCCTGTGCCTGTTTTGTATTCTCATTGATCTGGCTTGATTTTGATATCCATCCTTACTTGGAAAGGTATCAGAAGCTATTTGTCCATTAAGTCTACATGTCATATGTTGAAAAGTCCATAATTTTTGAAAGCAGATACCAGGCTTATTAGTCTGAGGATGCTTTTAAACATGCAGTTTTTAAAGCTAAAACCAGGATTGGTTTCCCAAAAATGATTAGCAGTGGTCTGTTTCTGATCTAGAGAGTCTAATTTACAATTTACTTCACAGTTTAGACTTGTAGCTGCTAAGCTGGAAAAAGCACTGGGGGAGTAAAATCTAGAAGAGACAGATTTTTAATCAATAAAAAAAAGTCATGGGCATCCTTATGGCTTTTTTACTTGTTGTTTTACGCAGCTTCACAATATCTTAACAGTTAGCATTGTATGATCCTCGATATAGCTAACTATATTGAATTATGCTGATTTATTAAATTTCCTACAAATTAATAAAAATATTGTACAGGAAAAAGCAAAGTACAATCTTTTCTTTATATTCCCCATTTCCTTTATAATTTATTTCACTTCTGTAATGGAATATCCAAAGTCCCAGCTTCAATTTAGCTCACATCTACTCCAAGAGTCACAGTAAGTCCTTTTGCCATCGAAGCGACAGCAACCCAGGAATTCCTTCTGTTGCTTGCCCTATTGATAGGTCCAATATTCCCTAACTCCATTGACACCTGATATTTCCTTTCCATTGCATACACAAAAAAAGGGAATCCCTTTGTCTAAAACCTGAAGGGAACTCAGAAAGGAATTCCTTTAAATGATTTAGATTTCATTTGTCCAAAACTAAATATAGTTTTGTAGGATGTATCATAGGAAGACCATCACATTAATAAATAAAAAGGTGGAAAGGGGTTTATAAGGAAATGGTTTTCATTCATGCAAATAATAATCTAGCAGCTGAAAAGACAATGGGGAATAAATTGTGTACTTTGTTAAAGGCTAATAAATCATTCAAGCCGAAAACCCAGCCAAGTTAATACCGGGAAGATTCTCAAGGTGAAATTATGTATTTTTATTATACTACTTTTGACCATTAAATTGGATTGTAGATGAAATATTGAAAATGTGTAATAATATTTGATATTAGAGAAAAACAAGACTCAAGTTCAAAGCAGGTAACTGCAGAAAAAGTTTACTCAGTCTATCAGACCAATACTTTTTGTCTGTTCCCTTGGCATTTCTAATATTTACAATCAATAGGAACAGTTAGAGTCATGTTCTAATACCTTGAAGTGCATTTTAGGTGTTTAATGCATTCACTGGTCACCCACTACGACAGTAAATGTAATCTTTAATGACACCATCAATTCATGCTGTGAACAGTGCAGTTGTTAGACTGAAGACCAAGTCAGCTACAATCCATCCAACAGAAATTCTAATAGTTTTTTTGTTTAAACTAAAGCAATCCTACATGCTTTAAGTCTGCAGGACTTAGCTCAAGGGGAGTACTTCATTTTTTTTTGTATAGCTTGATACTGGAACTGAGGAGGACTGTGTTTGAAGTGATGCTAAATTCAGTCATATTCTTTATTTCTTGTATATTATTTAATATTCTAAAGAAGTGCACAACCTGCAGCCCGAACGATACCATTCTTTGCGGCCCTCAATCATCTGGTAGCAGACATGTATGTCTAAGTCTTGTTGCTGTGTTATAAGTGTTTTTCATATATTCTCCCACTAGATGGGAGACTTGGAGGTGCAATCAGACATTTATGGTATATACTGTGTGTTTGATATGACCTAATATACAGTATTTCAGTTTGTAATATCCTTTTAAGTTTTGGTTTTGGCCCTTGAGATTGGTTTAGTCTTACAATTTGGCCACCAACTAGAAAAAGTTGTGCACCCATGTCTAAAGGGTACTTATGGTGGGGCATAGAGAATCCATAGTAAATGGATGGCTACAAAAGTCTTTTTTCTTAAGAATGGAGTTTGTTTAATTTTACGATATAATACATAGACATACTTAGACACATAGACCTAGACACATACAAATGATTTCCATTAAATATAAATACTATTCTCTCTTATAATAACAGAATGCCTTTTAATAATTATTGTATCTGTGTGACAGCAGGGAAATGAAATTTATGTCATGGCATATTAGTATGTTAGGAGGCCACATCTATACATAAAATCACTTAAAACAATATATCTAATATGCAGTCAGGGTCCCTTCACAGTGCTGAATCACACCAGATTTTTCAGAAGAGTTCCGTTGCAATATTAAGGTGTTTGTTTCCTTTAATGTTAGTGACTACTTTTCATTATTAAAAGGGTTCTCAGGGAATTAAGAAAATGAAAATACTTAAATATTACGTTATAAATATATTCCTAAATACCTTTCATTAGTTATAATGGCTTGTTTTGTCTAGGGAGAAATCATTAGGATAAATAAAATGGCCGATGTCCTATTAGTACATACAAAACCTGTCCTAATCATACAGCAGGACATCAGTCACATCCCCACCTCCTCTCTGTACTTCACATCGCCTCATGAACTCCACTCCTACAGATATTCAGCTTAAGATCTTATCAGCTGTATTCAGGATCATAATTTCTGACATGTAGGAGAGGAGGATGAGGCAGCTCCTTACCTCTGTGGTGTGACGTAACATGTCCTTCTGTATGATTAGGACAGGTTTTGTGTGTACTAATAGGACAGCGGCCATTTTATTTCTCCTAATGATTACTCTGCAAACAAATCAAGATCCAATGACTCCTGCCATTTCCAGACTGTGCAGGTACACACTCCCAACTTGTTACCACCCCTCTGTACTCTTTCTGCAGACTGCTAGTATTTCATTCATAATGTAGAAAAAAATAAAGGAATGGCACAACATAGAGCCATAAGAATAGATGCTCCAGAATTATTACATGGGGAATGCATGAAGCTATTAAAACTGACATGTCTGGAGTGGTGACAGATCCTCTTTAATGTTCAATTGATTAGAGTTAATAGCTTCTATGAACTGTATTAGTTCTAATTGTGACCTGCCCCAAATTAAAAAAAATATTGTCTATATAACAGCGCCAGAGCACCAGGCCCTCCCCCAGCCTTGGTGCTATAACCTCCTGCTCCCATGCCGATGATAGCAGGACCTTTATAAGTATAGAGCACTTTGATCTGTATGCTTACAAGGAGTGTTTAACGCCATACAGAAAATACCACAATGAAGCTACCTTATTTTGCACATTTTTAAACCTTTACACTTAATATTGCAAAGAAGCCACTAACATTAAAGGAAACAAAGACCTTTATATTGCAGGAACTCTTCTGACCATCTGGTGTGATTTAAAAGTAGCCGTATATGTGAAAGCTCTGCAATTCGGCACTGTGAAGGGACCATGACTGCATATTAGATACCGTATTTTTGCTTTATAAGACGCACATGATGATAAGACACACCCCAGATTTTAGAGTAGGAAAATATGAAAAAATTATTTTTCATCACACCTCATATCAGACCCCCCATAAATTTCAGGACATCACATCAGATCCCCATATCAGCCCTCCACGTCAGACCCCCATCAGACCTCAGATCAGCCCATCAGCCCCCATATCAGCCCACTGTGCCCCCATCAGACCTCAGATCAGCCCCCATATCAGCCCACTCTGCCCCATGAGACCTCAGATCAGCCCCCATATCAGCCCCCTCTATTCCCATAAGACCTCAGATGAGCCCATAAGCCCCCATATTAAATGAATATGCCCCCATCAGACCTCAGATCAGCCCACCCAGCCCATAAGGATAAAATAAAAACCTCTCTTACCTGTCCTGCGCTGTGGCTCCACTCCGAGTCCGGCGGCTCCTCTGGCTTCTAAGGCCAGCGCTGCACTGTCACCTGACTGCGTGCCAGCCCGGGAAGACAGAGGAGCGCCGGACCCGGAGCGGAGCCGCTGCGCAGGACAGGTAAGAGGTTTTTATTTTATCCTTATGGGCTGGGTGGGCTGATCTGAGGTCTGATAGGGGTCCCAGCACCTTATACATACAAGTGAGCGCTTCCATAATGGAAGCTCTCACTTGTATTTGCTTTATAAGACACACCGCAATTTTCCCCCTACTTTTTGGGGGTAAAAAGTGTGTCTTATAAAGCGAAAAATACGGTATATTGTAAGTTTTTTTTTATGTATAGATGCAACTTATTAAATTGTATATCAATTATACCGAGAGCCAGTCATATTTTTCCTATTATTCTAAATGGTATTTAGCAGGCTGTAAGCCAGTACTTAGAGTGACATTTGGTGAGGGTTTGTATATTGAATATTAGTATGTTACTAGTAGTCAAAGTAAGAGTAACAGGATGAGTAACAGGATGTTTCGCTAGTCATCCGACTGACTTTCTCATTTAGAAAGCCAGAAGGATGAGCAGCGACACATCTTCAAGAAAAAAAATATACAATGCAGCTGCTCTGACTTATTACTACTAATATGAAGTGAAATCTACTTTTACTATGAGATTTTTCCTTCACAGCAGTATTTCTTTCTATTCCATGCTATTTCTTCCATCATTTGCAGCATTTAAGTGGCACAGTATGCACATAAACTTGGAATACAATGCTTAATAAATGTGGGACCCAGTGTGCAGGCATGAGACTGTAGGCTTTACAAAGGATAGTATACATTAACCTTTTATAAATACTATTTTTATACGTAACATTTCTAGTACATTGCACCCAAACACATATTTACTCTAAACTTTAATCTGCAAGAAGCACTTATGGGGTCATTTATTAAGACTGGCGTTTTAGACTGCGGTCTTAATAAGCCCTTGAGGTCGCAGTGGATCTGCCAAAGTTATGTAGAGGAGCCGGCCTCTCCATAACTTCAGCACATCCACCGCTTGTCTAAATGTAAAACAGCTTCCTTGTTGGCTTAAATTTAGATCATTTTCCATGCCTAAAACAGGAGTAGAAAATGATAAATGAGATCGGCCTACTGGACCTACAGAAGGATCAGACTGTATATCCAGAGAAGGCTACTTGAGAGAATTGAATTGAAATTTAGTTCCATTAAAAATTTCATTGTGCCCCAAAAATTAGGGTATTATTCGCAAACATTTACCTTTCACAATAAAATGAGACTTTATTTGCTTAAATAAAATTGGTACTACCGTAGAACTCATCTAAAAGACAATATAAAAATACAATATAAATACAATATAAAAAATACAATTATTAAAAATATATCAGTAGTCTTTTAGAAGGCAGTTGAGTAAGAAAAAAAACACATTTTGTTGTGTTCCCATTTAAGATGAGTTTTGAATGCTTAATTTATTTTCTCTAGTCATACACATAGATGGCTTCCATGTGCAATTAATTATTATTAATAGCTTTGTTTCATTAAAATAAAGCTTGCTATGCACATGCTTAATAAAAACTCTACAAAAATAAACAAGCGAGTGAAAGCAATGAATGGAAGCATCCATTAAAAGTGAAGTTCCATCTTTGACTTACATTTTTTTCCCCGTTCTTCTAAAGTGCTAACATATCCTACAGTGCTGTGCAGACATTGTCACTACACTCATCATTGTCTGTCCTCAGTGGGCTCAGAAGAATCTAATGTTTCTAATGGAGGCACATACACATACACTAGAGACAAGTAATCTACTAGTATGTACCTTGAGTATGGGAGAAAACTTGCAGAAATCCTTAAGAAATAGAAAAAAAATACAAACTCCATGCAGATGTTGTCTTGGTTGGATCTAAAAGCAGGTCTAAAGGCTCCAGGACAACAGAACTAGCCCCTGGGCTACCCATGATAACATTGAAAATAGGGTCATAAAATATAAACTAGTATTTTCCAATGCAGTATAGAAGCAAATCATGTTTCCACTTGCAAACCAGCAACAAGTATCTGCCATTAACCACTTCCCATCTGGGCCATTTACCCCCTTCCTGACCAGGCCTAATTTTGCAAATCTGACATGTGTCAATTTATGTGGTAATAACTTTGGAACGCTTTTACTTATCCAGGCCATTCTGAGATTGTTTTCTCGTGGCACATTGTACTTCATGTTAATGGTAAATTTGAGTCAATATATTTTACCTTTATTTATAAAAAATTCAAACTTTACTGAAAATTTTGAAAAAAATCACAATTTTTTAATATGAATTTCTCTGCTTTTAAGTTGCATAGGGATATCTAATAAAATTGTTATTAATGAACATTCACCATATGTCCACTTTATGTTGGCATAATTTTGGAAATGTAATTTTATTTTTTTAGGACGTGAGAAGGCTTCAAATTTTAAATGTAATTGTTAAGATTTTCATGAAAATATCCAATAGTTAATTTTAAAAAACCTTTGTAGTTCTAAAGTGACTTTGAGGGGCTTAAACAATAGAAACCTCCCATAAATGAACATATTTTAGAAACTACAGCCCCCAATGTAATCAAAACTGATTTTACAAAGTTTGTTAACCCTTTAGATTTCCCACAAGAATTAAAACAGAAAGAAGGTGAAATTTAAAAATAAATATATTTTTTTGCAGATTTTCAATTTTTAATTAATTTAAGATAGCAAGGGTAAACTGCAAATCAAACCTGAATATTTATTTACCTGATTCTGAAGTTTGCAGAAACACCCTATATGTGGTTGTAAACTGCTCTGTGACCAGCAGTAATGAGAGGGAGATAGTACATACATTTGTGATTGCTTTGACAGCTTGTCAGAGTGATCAAAAGCCTGGAGACCAGGAAAAAAGGTCTCAGGTTAAAGCTCCATGTTCTTGGCTGTCAGGAGGCAGCTGAGTCATGGAGCTTCTATGTACAGGTGCTGCACACAGGGGGCAAAGCTCAAGGACGTTTTAAAACGTCCATTCAGAGATAGAGATCCACTACTAGGACGTTTATAGTCAATGGGCAGACTTGAAGTGGTTAATACTGTTCTTATTCATTTTGATATTTTGGAAGTACATCATAGACAAGGGGCTATGGCTCTGATTAAGCTAAAACACTCATAGGTCTCATAGGTGCAGACACACCTCCCTTATCTAATAATCAATTGCTGCCAAGGCTGGGGCTACATGGCGACATGTGTTGCGTGACCTAAAGAATCCATCAGGTCAGGATTTTTTGTGACTGACTGCATTCGCAGCATTTCGTATGTCACACAGCAACACCATTGAAGATCATTAGATCCAATGTTGCACGTCTTTTATGTTGCTGTGTAGCCCCAGTCTAAAACTATAACTAGAGATGAGCAAACTTCAGTTTTTGAAGTTCAGGTTTATGGTGAATTGCGTTATGGATTCCGTTACCATAACGCAATTCAATGATGGATCTGTTATGCTGGCCATAGACTTCTATTATGGTGGAAAGCATTCCGTTATGCATTCTGTCATTAAATTGCATTATGTTCTGTGGTGAAGGAATGCATGACGCAATTCACCGTGAACCCGAACCCAAACTTCAAAAACTGAAGTTCGCTTATCCCTAACTATGACCTTCACATTGACTTTGCAGGCAGTATGTAACATACATTCTGTTTCTAAGTCACATACTATTGAGGTATGTTAAATGTTTTTTTGTTAGAAACAAGGTCTGTATGTTTTCTTTGAAGTGGTTAATATTCAAAAAGTAAAAAATCTATAATGTCAAGAAGAATGACTCCTACTGTGTGATACTATTTCTAATTGAAACATTTTATCTTTTCTATTGAACCTTTTTCCCTAATGACTACTTCAGAAAATATTTTCAGCCAAGACTGCACAGCTAATTACATTTATTGTATATACAGTATATAGGCTTTATTACATTAGATCCTTTTCCCATAAGTACAAGCAATATTGCCTGCAAGAAGCTGGAGTTGACTTCTCATCCAGCTTTGGGTCTAAAGAAGAAAAAAAAAATCACTGTATAATTGTAAAAATGGTCAATACAGCTTTTGTATTGCCCTCTTTGTGATGATTCTAATTGTTCATTTTATGAGTGTGATGTAAAGATATCAAGGCAATCAATTATTTTCATGTCTGTGGCTAACATAAGGGCTGTAATAAGAAGAGGAAGGAGGCATAAATGGTGCAAAATGATTGATATAACAAAGCTGAGTTGTACTTGTAAGTGAATGGTAACCAGTAGTGATGATCAAGCACTGCGATGCTTGGGTGTTCTGGCCAAACACTAGGTGGTGCTCGAGGGCTCAGCCGAACACCCGAGTATAATGGAAGTCAATGGGAGAAGATCAGGCACCCCCTGCTCTGCAGAGGGGAGGGTGTCTGGTCGATAGGGAAACGTGAGAAAATGGTTGAAACACCACAGAAATGGTTAGGGAACAGCATGGGGAGGATGTCTGGATGTATCTTGGACACCGAAGTCGCTGCTATTAACGATGATGTCCGACTATTACGCCACTTTTACGGAATGACAATAATACCCCAAATATAAAACCAAATCTAACATTTTTTATTTTAGAGGAAATATTGTTAGGAAAAATATATTTACTTGTACGTAAAGCGCAAGTGCTGCCACAAATTACAAGGAAGAGGCACTCCGATACAACCGGTATATCATATAAAGGAGGGTCTCATTCACATTGTGGTACAATTGTTCATGACGTGGGACTCCTACACTCATAAAGCCTATGCACAAAGTGATAGGGCTGCCAAAAATTACAAGGAACATGCACTCCAATACCCCCTTTATTACACATAAAGGAGGGCATCAGACACACCCTTGAAAAATTATGATTGATGGCCTGCTGCTGACACTCAAAAACAATAGGGGTGATGTGCTGCTGCTGAGCCGACCGTCTAAAACATTATGGTTGACATGCTGCTTAGCTGACAGTCTAAAACATTATGGTTGAGGGCCAGCTGGTGAGCCGACAGTCTAAAACATTATGATTGAGGGCCTGCTGGTGAGCTGACCGTCTAAATGATCATGGTTGAGGGCCTGCTGATGAGCTGACCGTCTAAAACATTATGGTTCTGGGCCTGCTGATGAGCTGACCGTCTAAAACATTATGGTTCTGGGCCTGCTGGTGAGCTGACAGTCTAAAACATTATGGTTGAGGGCCTGCTGATGAGATGACCGTATAAAACATTATGATTGAGGGCCTGCTGGTGAGCTGACCGTCCAAATGATCATGGTTGAGGGCCTGCTGATGAGCTGACCGTCTAAAACATTATGGTTGAGGGTCTGCTGGTGAGCTGACCGTCTAAAACATTATGGTGGAGGGCCTGCTGATGAGCTGACCGTATAAAACATTATGGCTGAGGGCCTGCTGGTGAGCTGACCGTCTAAAACATTATGGTTCCGGGCCTGCTGGTGAACGTCGAGGGCAGCCTAATAAGCAGTTTCATATGATGGAGGATGAGGAAGAAGAGGACGAGAAGAGGAAGGGGTACATAGGAATACAGTGTATTCAATACAACCTAAAAGCCACATTTAAGGTTCCTTAATGTTAAGCCGCTTTCCTCTGGTGGAGTCAGGGGCAATCCAGGCCTTGTTCATTTTGATAAGCGTCAACCTGTCAGCATTTTCAGTTGACAGGCGGATACGCTTATCAGTAATTATGCCCCCAGCGGCACTAAATACCTGCTCAGACAAAACGCTGGTGGCAGGGCAGGCCAGCACCTCCAAAGCGTAGAGCGCCAGTTCGTGCCACGTGTCCAAGTTAGACACCCAATAATTATACGGCACATAGGGATCACTGAGGACGTTGACACGGTCAGCTAGGTACTCCTTCACCATCTTCCAAAACTTTTCCCTCCTTGTGACACTAGGCCGCTCTTCAGGATGACTTTGTTTCTTGGGCTCTGCCAGCAGGCACAGTTTCACCTCACCCAGAGCCATGGCCTCTGCTTTCACCATCAGCAGCACGCCCACTTCCCCGTTCCTTTCTGCTCGCCTTGCGCATATTATATAGTATATATGCAACTTTGTCACAAGTACAGTAGTGCAGATTTTTATAAAGTGTATGATCAGAAAAATTTCACCGAATGTCCAATATTTAGAATGCGCAAACATTATAAAGCAGGCGCAGCTGAGGTACTGTCGCCTTAATTAACGGCAGAAAAAATAGCAACGGATGTCAGGTATATAGACTACAGAAAGGTTCTAATGCACACGCTGTGCACGTGGTGTTAGCGTCAGGCACACTTGCGTTCTTTTTGCCCCAAAATTAAAAAAAAGGGACCAAATATAACAATGGACTTTTGTGTCTTTTGAACAGAACAACTAGCCCTGCCTAGCCAAATCCTATCCCTACACTATATGTGCCTCCTTGCGCAAATGTTATACAGGAGACGCAAAAGAGGTACTGCAGACTTAACAGCAGAAAAAATAGCAACGGATGTCAGGTATATAGTATACAGAGAATAATACACCATGCACCAGCTGCGCAGGTGGCGATAATGTCAGGCCACCTTGCACAATTTTTAACCCCTTCAAAAAAAAAAAAAAATATATATATATATATATATATATATATTGCAGCAAGATATAATAGCCCTTAAAAGGGCTTTTTGGTCTTTTCAAAAGAAATACTATCCCTGCCTAGCGTTCTTATCTCCCTACACTATCTGTCCCTCCTTGTAGCAGCTCTCCCTGACTCGGTATGAGCCGGTCACATGTCACCGGGTGCTATATAGCACCCGATGACGCGTTCCCGACCAGCCAATCAGTGTAATGCCAGTAGCTAACATGGCTACTGGCATTACAGTGAATGCCAGTACCTCCCCGCACGCTAATTGGCTAATTAGAGTGTGGGGAGGGGACTCGAGCATTGCGCTCGAGCACACGCGGTGTTTGGCCGAACACCACGTGGTCCCGAGCGCCGCTATGTTTGGCCGAATACCATATTCGGCCGAACATGTTCGCTCAACACTAGTAACCAGTGAGTTACTGGCACAATGGTCTACTGTTTAGTAATTCTGTCTAGTCTTTTTGTAGCTTCTCCTTAGAATATGGGCACATTTGTAAAAGGAAACAGTTGACAGGTGCCTACTGGACACATCCAGGGGGTTTATTATGACCGACATTTCACACAGTATTTTGTGATGCACTGCTGCCACACACTGAGCCCCCTTAATGCAATACAGTGTAAAGGGTTATAATATATGGAAGGATATTTTCTGTTTTTGCATCTTTCTTTTCCGCTCCCTGCCTTTCCAGAGCCGTAACTTTTTTTATCTTCACGTAGTTAAATAAAAGCATGTTTTTTTGTGGGATACGTTGTACTTTCTAATGGCACCATTTGATATTGCATACGCTGTAGTGGGAAGCTGGAAAAAAAACCACCAAACAACAAATTGAAAAAAAAAAAAAAAAAAAAGAAAACGGCCTCAGTTTTATGGGTTTTGTTTTTATGGTTTTCCCTATGCTGTGAAACTGACCTGTTACCTTCATATCCCAGGTCAGTATGATTATAGCTATATCACATTTATATAGTTTTTCTTGTCTTTTAATATTTAAAAAAATTAAGAACCTTTTTAATATTCTAACTTACCATAATTTTTTTATAGTTATGTCTAAGGAGTTGTATGAGGGCCATCTCTAGTTTTTATTGATACAATGTTGGACCTTTTGATCACTCTTTCTTACTTTTTCTGGGAAGGTAAAGCGTTCACCGTATGGGATTAATACATTTACATTTTATTTTACAGGCATTTGGGGAAACAGCAGTGCAAATGGTTTTTTAAATATTTTTAAAACTTTTTTTACTTCTTTTGTTTACCTCAAGGACAAACTCCACCTGTATGTCAATTCTGTCTGCCATCTGCTCACTTAATGGGTTCCATCTCCCTTGTTTCTGTTCTCTGTTGATGAGTTTGTTACTGTATTCTGTATTTGTTGTCTGTCAATCTAATACATGATTTGTGTAAACTTTCTTGTGACCATCTAGTTGTTACGTAATGTCCTGGCGGTATTTGAGTACCAAGAGCCATTGATTAGTGCTTGAGAAAGTACTAGAGAACACGTCTGCTATACAGTAGATGAAATCAAGTTCTGCAGTCTTGCAAATAACCGGCACTATTACAATCCAATGCTACCTAAATGAAAAGTTGCATATATTGTGCCCCGCCCCCCCCCCCAGTTAAAAATACTATTAACCTGTTTAAATTATCTTGCAGTCATTTACAGCTGCCACTCTGGCCCCTTATGACCATGTATCGCTCATGCTTAACCCTTTCAGTACCAGAGTTTTTTTCGGTTTTGCGTTTTCATTTTTCTTCCCTATTTTCTGTGAGTCCTAACTTTTTTATATTTCTGTTCACATAGCTGTATGGGGGCTTATTTTTTGGGGAACAAGTTGTACTTTCTAATGCCACCATTAATTATGGCATAAAATGTAGTGGGAAGTTGTAAAAAAAATTCCAAATAGGGGGGGATTGGAAAAAAAACGCAATTCTCCACTGTTTTACGGGTTTTGTTCCCACGGCGTTCCATTTGTGGCAAAACTTACCCATGCCCTCTGTTCTCTGGGTTAGTACGATTACAACGATACCCCATATGTGTAGGTTTGTTATGTTTAAATAGTGTGAAAATAAATTTAAACTTTGAAAAAAACATTTTTTTCCCTTACTTCGTTTTATTCTGACCCCCATAATTTTTTTTTAGTTACCTCGACTGAGCTGTTTAGGGACTCATTTTTTGTGGGACAATCCATAGTTTTTATTGATACCATTTTGGAGTGTGCGTGACTTTTTGATCACATTTTTTGGGGTAAGAGAAGTAGTGAAAAAATGTCAAATCGGTCATTTTGACCCTTTTTTCCATCACGCAATTTGCCGTATTGGAATTTTTTAAAATATTTTAAAAGTACGGGCGTTTTTGGTCGCGGCGATACCCATGATGTTTATATTTATTGTTATTTAGGTATTTATTTTTTAATTACACAGAAAGGGGGGTGATTTAAACTTATTTTTTTATTTTTTATATATTTTTAAAATGTACTGTACTGATGAAATGCAGAGTATAAAAGTAAATTCCCCTTTAAAAGTGTCCTCTCTGACCCAGGAAGAGGTACAGCAACGTCTTAAAAATATTAAAATAGACAAATCACCAGGACCGGATGGCATACACCCCCGTATCCTAAGAGAATTAAGTCATGTCATCGACAGACCCTTATTTCTGATATTTAAGGATTCTATACTGACGGGGAGTGTTCCACAGGATTGGCGCATAGCAAATGTGGTGCCAATTTTCAAAAAGGGTCCAAAAACAGAGCCCGGAAACTGTTGGTAAACTGTGGGTAAACTGTTTGAAGGTTTTCTGAGAGATGCTATCTTGGAGTACCTCAATGAAAATAAGCAAATAACTCCGTATCAGCATGGCTTCATGAGGGATCGGTCATGTCAAACCAATTTAATCCGTTTCTATGAGGAGGTAAGTTCTAGACTTGACCGCGGCGACTCAATGGATGTCGTATATTTGGACTTCTCCAAAGCGTTTGACACGATACCACATAAAAGGTTAGTATACAAAATGAGAATGCTTGGCCTGGGAGAAAATGTCTGTATGTGGGTAAGTAACTGGCTCAGTGATAGAAAACAGAGGGTGGTTATTAACGGTAGATACTCAGATTGGGTCACTGTCACTAGTGGGGTACCACAGGGGTCTGTATTGGGTCCTATTCTCTTCAATATATTTATTAATGATATTGTAGAAGGTTTGCATAGTAAAATATCAATTTTTGCAGATGACACTAAACTGTGTAAAGTAATTAACACAGAGGAGGACAGTACACTGCTACAGCAGGATCTGGATAGACTGGAGGCTTGGTCAGAAAAGTGGCAGATGAGGTTTAACACTGACAAATGTAAGGTTATGCATATGGGAAGGAATAATGCAAGTCACCAGTACATACTAAATGGTAAAGCATTGGTTAACTCTGACATGAAAAAGGACCTAGGAATTTTAGTGAACAGCAAACTAAGCTGTAGAAGCCAGTGCCAGACAGCTGCTGCCAAGGCCAATAAGATAATGGGTTGCATCAAAAGGGGCATAGATGCCCGTGATGAGAACATAGTCCTGCCACTTTACAAATCACTAGTCAGACCACACATGGAGTACTGTGTACAGTTCTGGGCTCCTGTGAACAAGGCAGACATAGCAGAGCTGGAGAGGGTTCAGAGGAGGGCAACTAAAGTAATAACTGGAATGGGTGGACTACAGTACCCAGAAAGATTATCAAAATTAAGGTTATTCACTTTAGAAAAAAGACGACTGAGGGGAGATCTAATAACTATGTATAAATATATCAGGGGTCAGTACAGAGATCTCTCCCATCATCTATTTATCCCGAGGACTGTGACTGTGACGAGGGGACATCCTCTGCGTCTGGAGGAAAGAAGGTTTGTACATAAACATAGAAGAGGATTCTTTACGGTAAGAGCAGTGAGACCGTGGAACTCTCTGCCTGAGGAGGTGGTGATGGTAAGTTCACTAAAAGAGTTCAAGAAGGGCCTGGATGTATTTCTGGAGGGTAATAATATTACAGGTTATAGTTACTAGAGAGGGGTCGTTGATCCAGGGAGTTATTCTGATTGCCTGATTGGAGTCGGGAAGGAATTTTTCCCCCTAAAGTGAGGAAAATTGGCTTCTACCTCACAGGGTTTTTTTTGCCTTCCTCTGGATCAACTTGTAGGAAAACAGGCTGAACTGGATGGACAGATGTCTTTTTTCGGCCTTACAAACTATGTTACTATGTTACTATGTTATTGTGATTATTTTAAGGCTCATATATGAGCATCTAGATAATGTTATTTAATTTTTCATTTTGAGCAATCAGGGATTTTTTAAACTACATTTTAAGTCCCTTTTGCTCATTTCTTATCCTGGCCTGCCATCTGGTGGCCAAAATAAGAATTGCAGATTGAAAGCTGTAAACCTCTTCAGCGAGGTATACAGCTTTCAGATCATGTTCAGATACCTCAATTAACCACACGGGGCGTCTGCACAACACTCGGAAGCGCACGCTTCCGGGTTTTAGCGTTATTAGATGCCATGATCTCACGTGATCACGGCATCTAATGCCTTTAATTACCAATCACAGATATCGATAAGTAGAGGCAAATCTCTGCTGTTTGAAACAGCAGAGACTTGCCGGCCATGACGCCCGTGCGAGCAGGTGTCATGCACCCACTTCGCTCCAGCGCCGTATCGAAAGAGTTAATGGTGCAATTATGTGCTGTATTTTCCACTTTATAAGACACACTTTTTTCCCCCACTCACTCAATCATGTCAGTAATGAAATTGGAGGATCGTGACCGAGTGAGTGACGTGACGCTGCCAGCCTGCCCTTTGCTTTGATAGTGAGTACTACTACAGGTAAGGGTGGGTTCTCACTGACACTAGAAATTCTGTTATAGTTTTCTATTATAACAGATTGGAATTTTAGGATGGACTGCAAATCGGAACCCTTTAAGAGGCATTCCATTTTGCTCTGTCTTAATAGAGGTCTATAGGCACAAATAACAGTTCCATTTTGTTCCGTTATGCATCATGGAAAAAAAGTTCAAAATATTTTTTTTTTCTTGTTTTCCTCCTCGAAAACCTGGGTGCATCTTATAATCAGGTGCGTCTTATAAAAGAAAAAATATGGTAATTGTGCTGCCTGCATCTCAGGTAAAGTGCTAATTATTCAGTTGCATGGTGCAAGTACAGTTGAATTCAAGGGGATTCAGTTCCCAGAAATTTTAACTACTGGTTTGGGAGAACTGGGTAGAACAGGCCAGATCCCATGCCTGGGCATTTTGCTGGCACTAAGGCCTCATTCACACGTCCGTATTTGTGCACATCCTGGAAAACGGTCAGTTTTTTGCGGATCCGTTGTTCCGCAAAAAACTCAGTTTTTCCAGGACATCCGTTCCGTTTTTCCATAAAAAACGGAAAGGATGTATCCATATGTCATCCGTTTTTTGCGGATCCACAAAAAACGGAAGGATGAATAACATCTGTACCTTTTTTTTTTTCTCCCCTCCCGGAACGGAATCCACAAATACGGATGACATGCGGATGCCTTTCCGCATGTCTTCCTCATTTTTTGCGGATCCGTAGACTTTCATTGTGCTATGGACCGTAATTCGGGAGAAAAGTAGGACAGGAGGATGCGGAAACCACATGGTGTACTGTCCGCATTTTTTCGGGACCCATTTAAATGAATGGATCCGCATTCCTATCCGCATAATTGTCCGCAATTGCGGAAACGGATGAGGAAAGGATGCGGACACATTATACGGACGTGTGAATGAGGCCTAATGGAAAAGGAATATGACCTCTATGGAAGGCAGTGTGGCAGTGTCCTTTATTGGGGGCAACCCCCCTCCCCATTCTTGCACAACTTTAACCCCTTCCTGACATAGCAGTTTTCTGTTTTTGTTTTTTAATCCCTGCCTTCTCAGATCTATAACTCTCATAATTTCCCATTCACATAGCCATATGAGAACTTGTTTTTTGCAGGGCATGTTATATTTTCTAATGCCCTATTTTATATTGCATAGGATGTAGTAGGAAGCTGGAAAAAAATTCCAAATGTGGTGGAATTGGGAAAAAAAATGAAATTCTGTTTTTACGGTGTTCACCAAAACTGACCAGTTCCCTTCATTCTCTGGGTCAGTACGATAACACATTTTTATAGTTTTTCTTGTGTTTTAATACTGAAAAAAAAAAACTTTGAAAATAATTTTTTTTTCTTTTCATCATCATATTCTGACCCCCTTAACTTTTTTATAGTTATGTCTACAGCGCTGTGTGAGGGCTGATTTTTTGCAGGACGATCTGTAGTTTTTATTTCCATACCATTTTGATTTCCCTCCCATTCCCTGTATGGAATAAATGTTTTTATATTTTAATAGTACAGGCATTTTCGGACACGGTGATGCCTATGATTAGTGTTGAGCAAACTGAAGTTAACAAAGTAAAATTTCAGGAAAAATTCTATTTGTCACAAAGCTGAATTTTCTCGCGCTTTGTGGTAATGAATCAATTTTTCCTGAAATAGCGGTAAAAAACAAAAACAATACTAACCTCATCCATTTGTACGCGGAGAGGCCATGGGGGCCATATTGATTTTTACAAAATATGCAAAATCTCACACATTCTGACGTGTGACGTCACCACATCGATAAACAAATAGGACCTAATCTGGATAAGGGTATCTATACGTATATACAGCACACGACTAATTAAAGCCAATTGCCCAACTTGACCCAGATATAACTTAAGATAAAATGTAACTTTTAATTTATTCAACTAAAAGTGCGTAACTGTGAGCACACTTATTAAAATCCCTGCCTTCCGTGCGTACAGTGTCAATATATCTCTTTGGTGTACTTGTGATGGTGGGGAGGTGCACCTCTCCCACCTCACTACACCCAGCACAATTGTAGCACAGTCTCTAAAGGTTCCTTCACCAATGAGACTTGCTATGTCTGATATCGAAAAACGCTATACTGCTAATTGAATTCGAGAGCTGTACGCATCAGATGGCAGAACTTTAAAATCTCCTTCTGCCCCCCGACATGTTTCACCAGCTGTTCTGGCTTCTTCAGGGGTATGGGCAGACTTGAAAAAGGACGCTATATGACCCCTATATAAAGGTCAGTGCCTATGATTGACAATATTACTGACGTATCTGAATGTGCCAGTCGGATCATGTTTCCACCCGTCATTCACCTGTAACCCAATCCCTTGACATATCGTAAGGTTCCCCCCACTTTCTAAAGGTGATCACTTCCAATGAAACTAGTCCACGTCAGAGGATCATCAATGACATTCTGCGCTAGCCATCCATGCGCCAGGAAATAAACTTTACTTACCTCAGTCGCTCGTTCCGAGACTGCGTCCTGACTTAGAAGCGAGACATCCACTTATCTCCACTGCGCATGTCCTGCGCTCTATCGGCTGCGCTAACTCTTTGGCTACCTACAGCTTTGTTAAGCTTAATCACTAGGAGGTCTTAGATATTATGATAACACCTACAAGTTTCAGCGTTATCATAATACTCTCTTTTCAGAGCTTTTAACATACCAGTGCTGATTCATTGTTTAGAATCTCTTAAATTACAGACAGAGTTACGATGTTACAAAAAAGGTATTAAGATTGTTCCAAATAAACAGACACATTAGTATTCTTCAAAGTCCAATGAGCCACACAGTATCACACTGATCGATTATCTAACCTATCTGTAATACTTCAAATATTGCAGCCATGTTATTGTATCCTACAAAACGTGACTGCATATATTACACAAAAATCCTATCATTTATCCCTCCAGTGAACTGGCCAGCCAAGATCTTTACTCTTAATTTATTAAAAATATTACTGAACGTACAGAATATATCAGTGGTTGGGCATATTAGTGGTTGGGCATATTAGATTATTGCAGACTCTTTTTCATATGCAATAAATGATCCAACCGGCTACAGATTGATAAAGAGACTGTGCTACAATTGTGCTGGGTGTAGTGAGGTGGGAGAGGTGCACCTCCCCACCATCACAAGTACACCAAAGAGATATATTGACACTGTACGCACGAAAGGCAGGGATTTTAATAAGTGTGCTCACAGTTACGCACTTTTAGTTGAATAAATTAAAAGTTACATTTTATCTTAAGTTATATCTGGGTCAAGTTGGGCAATTGGCTTTAAATTAGTCGTGTGCTGTATATACGTCACCACATCATCACCTTGCCCGGCCGCGGTTATGTCATCAGTAATGACTTCACCGCACAGGGCCAGCATGATCACGTGGTGACGTCATCACGTCAGTGCACATGAGATTTGGTGCATTTTTAGAGCGAGCAAATGGATGAGGCAAGTATGTATTTTTTCTGCTTTTAAACCCTGAAAGGCCTGAACGGCTCGATCACCATTCCACATAATTGCGCCAGCTACATACAATGGAATGCAATTCATGATGAAGTAATTCTTCACTAATTGAATTTCTTTCTGAACTTCAGCCAAACAGCTGAATTGAATTTCACTACCTATAATATTTATTTTTTTGATTGTTTATTTTTATTTTAATCTTAGGGAAAGGGAGGTGATTTGACCCCAATGTAGAGATGAGTGAAGTTTTGAAAAATTTGATTCAGCAGCTTCACTGAACTTCAGCAAGAAATTTGATTCATTACAAATTACTTCATCACAAATCGCCTTCCACTGTATAGAGTGGGCGCAATGATGAGGAACACTAACCCCCATCCTTTAACCCCTCAGATGCCGCATCCAATGCTGATTGTGGCATCTGAGACTCACCTTCAGAAGCTCAGGGGATAATCCAGGATTTAAAAAATATATCTACTCCTAATTTTATCCATTACAATATACAAAAATCAGTATATTACAATACAGTGCTGCCACCTACAGGCCTAATTGGAATATACCAGTAAGAGGCCTAGAAGACTAATATCTGCCATACATGTATGGCCGATGTTGGCAAGGGGTTAAAGATCAGACATGATTATAAGTGACAAAGTGTTCACACTGCATTCAGCCTTCCACTGAGCAGGTGAAATGCAGTCAAAAGGTATATCCTTTTTTCTTCTTTTCATTCCATTTGCCTCATTGAAGTAAACGAGTTCCTCAGTGTACACATTTTGACAATGTTATCAGTTATTCAGATGTATAACCATAATGGAAAGCCAAGTGGAGGAATAAATACATGGCCTAATTTTAACATTGTAAAAGTGATGGCATTTGCTCCAATATATTTGGTGCATAGACAACGACTAAATTGCTATCAAACCATTTTTACCTCTCAAACTCTATTGTTACAGCCACACATTCAGGTTTTTACTGCTGATTTTGGATTAAAAAACTGCATAAAAACCTGTTTGTCTGGCAGCATCTTCACATACATTCTTTGACTGATTTTAGCCTCCTCCTGACCTCTAATGTTGTCCTTTCCTGTTTTTAGCTACAAAGTGAATGGGCAGACTATTTTAAAGTCCAGTAAGAAAAGGTTGGTTAATGGTGACAATAATAATCTATTTTCATTCTTCTGTAAATTAATGTGAGAAAAATTATGTATTTGTAATATTCTAAATAACATTTTATTTAATTTGTAATCACTTGGAGCACTATAAATTTCTAATTTGCAGTTTGAAGATTTCCTGGGATACTCACAGTGTTCGTGCACACATAGTTAAAAAATCATATTTAAGAACAACACATTGAAAGGCCAGATGAAAAGAACTTCCTGTGAAGAATTTAAACAATACAGCCCCCATGTCCTGAACTCCCAGTGGGAGCTTAGTGCATTTCCTCCAGTTCTTTATCAGCCCTAAAATAAGCAGAAAGAGGCTGAGCCGGCACACACCTTTTCCACATGATAATTAAACCCTGCCTTGTTAGTAAAAAAAAAACGTTATGGGACAAAGCAAGGGAGATGTCAGAGAACCATGAAGTCCGTCGGAGCACATACTCTCTTTCTATCAGTCCTAGTCCTGCTCACAGGTAAATTGTGATGTCATATATATACCACTACTGGCTTCTATGATGTTGCTGCATTGTATGGATAGCATTAAGACCTCACTACTGTTTGTGAGCTTGTTAAGTAGGATATTCAATATAAAACAACCAATTCTATCTCATTTTTAGTGGCATCCTGACATGAAATTTATTTTTAGGTTACTAAAAGCAATTAAAAATAATGTGTTGACAACTTTCCCCATATCCTTCTTCAGGCACTATTACGAGCCTCCATATATAGTATATATATGTATGTATAGTACAGAGTTCTTTACATTTTCTCCATTTATTTTACTCACTGATATAGTGCTGATATATTTAGCCGCACTTTATAGACTTTATGATTGCTTGTTGTCCCCAAAGGAGCTCAGAATCTAAGTTCCCTATAAGTGTGAGTTTGGAGTGTGGGGAGGAAACCGGAGTACCTGGGGGAAACCCACACAAACATGAGGAGAACATACGAGACCATGCAGATATTGCACTTGGTCAGATTCAAACCCAGGACCCCAGCACTAACCACTGAGAAACCACTGTGCTGCCCTACATGAATAATTTACCAGTATAGTATTAGTGTAAAATGACAATTATAAACCGCAAAAAGATAACAGAACAGGTAAAAGAAAAGATGCCTCAAATATTATGGGTTAGTCTTTGTGAGGCAGGTGACCAGACCTAGAGCAACTTACAAATGATTAACTTCCCTGTACATAGTGGTGTATTTAGTCTAATGCGTCAGGACAGTTGTATGGAATATGATACTTGCCAAAATGCGGCAAAAGTTGCAATCTGGCTTTCCTATTTAACATATATATATATATATATATATATATATATATATATATATATATATACACACACACACACACATACACTAGATGAAGGACCCGGCTTCGCCTGGATATATTTAATTTATTTATTTTACTGTTTGTGTGTGTGTGTGTCGTTAAAAGATATCGAGAGTGCCCTCTACAGTGCCTGCCCCTTTAACAGTGACCTCTACAGTGGCCCGCCCCTTTAACAGTGACCTCTACAGCGGCCCGCCCCTTTAACAGTGACCTCTACAGCGGCCCGCCCCTTTAACAGTGACCTCTACAGCGGCCCGCCCCTTTAACAGTGACCTCTACAGCAGCCCGCCCCTTTAACTATGACCTCCACAGCAGCTAGAGTGGCCACTGTCTTCACCCCAGAAAGCCAGACCTCACAGGCCATTCCCCCAAACGTGAAACAGCGCCCCCAGTTCCCATGAAGACTCATCACTAAACATGAGGCCACGCCCCCCCCGGCTCCGTGAAGACATGGAGGAGAAGCTGTCTGAGTGTGAGCTACTGAAAGGGTGGACATCCCTGTGTCTGTCCAGGCACTGCGTCGGACGGAGAACAGGTAGCCAGAAAACTGGACTGTCCAGCCTAAAGCCGGATATCTGGCCACCCTAACATCAGCCTGCCCCTAGGGTGGCCAGAGGTCTTGTTTTAGGCTGGACGGTCTGGCTTTTAGACTCCCTGTCCTCTGTCATGTGCAGGGCCTGGATGGACACAGCAGCAGCACTCTCAGCAGCAGCACTGTGCAGTCTGAGCAATGAGCTGCAGGGAGAAAGTCACCCTCCCCCCACCAATGCAGCTGACAGAAGGTGATTTTTACCAATATTTTTAATCCCGGTCAAATGCAGCATGGAAGGGGCGTGGCCTGACTGAGTCAGGGGCGTGACTTAGTGGGATCTGGGGGTGGTGCTTTTAAGTCCTTCTTTTGACGGTGGCCGGAATTACAGGTCGATGCCTGATTTAGGAGGAAGGTGGGTAGCAGTGGAAGAAAACATCTTTTATTACTACTGAACAGTAAATATGTAAAATTTACATTATATGAGGTAATGATTGATGATGAGTTAGTCTAAAACATAAGTAATAGTTATGGTAACGGGGAATACCCATTTACCATTGTCATCCACAGTGCTCTGCCTCTTTAATGCAGACCTAAAGCAGTGAACTGGCTAGGTTGTCATAGAAACCTGATGTGTGCCTGTGAGCTTCTATTGGCTGATAAGGGTCATGTGACCAGGCTACTATTGGCTAATGCATTTTTTGGGAATATCTCAGGAACGGTACGTCCTGGAGAGTTGAAAACGGTTCTAAAACCTTCCCGGACACCTGATGTACATGTGTGCCAAATTGTGTGATTGTAGCTGCAGCGGTGCGGATTCCTTTAGCGGACATACACACACTCAGCTTTATATATTAGATATAAATATATATATCTATATCTATCTGTCTATCTATCTATCAAGGCTTACAAAATGCAGACTTCATAGCAAGACACAGAATGCCCCTCCCTTCAACTTGTTTTACGAGACGAAAAATGCCTGTACATTCAGGTCCCTCCACTATGAGGCGAATAATAAAGGGAAGCAGAGGAGAAGCCCCATTGGACCAACCTTAGTTGATGATCATGTAGCACATACATATGCTTATATGCTTTAATGCTTTTCATATATTCAAGTTCATAAAGAGCCTCTGTCAGTATGATCAAACCTGGCATACTGCCTGGTAGGGTTGATCATGCTTATTACAAGGATACCTTTCTTTATTCTATATGTTAAAGAGCTGCAGTAATATTTGTGTTTATATTCATATGCATTCATATTTATCAGCACGCTGACAGCAGAACTGTGTCCTAGCATGTACATATAATCAGGGCCGTATTTAGGGTTCATGCTGCCCTAGGCACTCTCTGTGATGACGCCCCCCCCCAACGCGACCCATTCCCCCACGCCCCCAAATAGTAGCATAGTAGCCTCTCCTCAGTCCCCCCCCACCCCATAGTAGCCCCCTCACCCCACAGTAGCATAGTAGCCTCTCCTCAGAACCCCCACCCCATGGTAGCCTCGTTACCCCCACCCCCCATAGTAGCCTCTTCTCACCCCCCACCTCATAGTAGCCTCTCCTCGTTACCCACCCCCCATAGTAGCCCCCTCACCCCCCATAGTAGCCTCCTCCCCCCACAGTAGCATAGTAGTCTCTCCTCAGTAGCCCCCCAACCCTATATTAGCCTTGTTACCCCACCCCCATAGTAGCCTCCTCCTGGACTTATTACAGTGACCTATCCTCCCCCCCAATCCCCTGGATACTGAAAATGGTCCTCTGCCAAGCCAATTAACCCGCGCCCACCCCACACCTGCCGCTGGCGCACCTAGCTTTTCTGATGCCTAAGGCAAACGCCCCCCCCATGCCAAATTCTCAACCTAATCCCTTCCCTCCAGTCCTACTGTTAAAGGGGTTGTCCTCTTTTTACTACTAATGACCTATCCTAAAGATAGGTCATCAATATCAAATCGGATGGGGTCCTCCGGCACCCTGACGATCAGCTGTTTGAAGAGAGAGCAGAGCTCATATGAGAGCTGCTTTCTCTGCTCTGTTCACCTGCTCGCCATAGAATTAGCAGTGAAGAGCAGTAAACAGAGCAGATAAAGCAGCGCTTGTACAAAAAAAAAAAAAAAGACAACCCCTTCAAAGACAGACTTGGAAAACATTTCATACAGCACTACAGAGCATACAGGGTCATATAGCGCCACATATGTACCTCTTACATCCAGTGACTTCTCTTATCTGATGAGGTTTTCTTTTCTCTTCTTCTGTCAGACCAGACTGCCATGGTGACTTCTTTCAGCTGTGCCTCATCTCTGAAGAGTTCAACAAACAGACATCTTACTTTCCTACTTTTCCATCATCCTCTCACCTTCTCCACATCTCACCCTGCCCACCCTCCAATATTATACTGCAGAAAAAGCCCCCCTGAAAATACTGGCACCACATAGAAAAACAGTATCCCCCTTACCTTTCAGATCAGATCCCCATATCAAACCCCAGATGAGACCCCCCCCATCTCCAGACCCCCATTAGACCTTCAAACTCCCATATCTGACCCTCATTAGATCTCCAAAGCCCCAATCAGACCCTCATTAGACCTCCAGACCCCCTATCAGATCCTCATTAGACCTCCAGACCCCCTATCAGACCCCCATTAGACCTCCAGACCCCCTATCAGACCCTCATTAGGCCTCCAGACCCCCAAGCAGACCTCCAGACCCTCAATCAGACCCCTCTAGACCCCCAGTCAGACCCTTCAGGCCCCTAATCAGACCTCCTTCAGACCCCTAATTAGATCCCCAATCATACCCCCCCCCCTTCTGGCCCCATATCATACTCTTGTGGCCCCCATATAGAACTCTCCTTCTGGGGCCCATGTCAGACCCCCCCTTCTGGCCCCATGTCAGAACCCCTTTTCTGGCCCCCATTTTAGACCCCCCCTTTCTGGTCCCCATTCTGTCCCACCATTTCAGATTCCCCCCCATTCTGTCCCACCATTTCAGATCCCCCCCCATTCTGTCCCACCATTTCAGATCCCCCCCATTCTGTCCCACCATTTCAGATCCCCCCCATTCTGTCCCACCATTTCAGATCCCCCCCATTCTGTCCCACCATTTCAGATCCCCCCCATTCTGTCCCACCATTTCAGAATCCCCCCATTCTATCCCACCATTTCAGAATCCCCCCCATTCTGTCCCACCATTTCAGAATCCCCCCATTCTGTCCCACCATTTCATAATCCCCCCCCCCCATTCTGTCCCACCATTTCAGTTCCCCCCCATTCTGTCGCCACCTTTTCAGTTCCCCCCCATTCTGTCCCCACCTTTTCAGTTCCCCCCCATTCTGTCCCCACCTTTTCAGATCCCCCCATTCTGTCCCCACCTTTTCAGATCCCCCCCATTCTGTCCCCACCTTTTCAGATCCCCCACTCTGTCCCCACCTTTTCAGATCTCCCCATTCTGTCCCCACCTTTTCAGATCCCCCACTGTCCCCATCTTTTCAGATCCCCCCATTCAGTCCCCACCTGTTCAGATCCCCCATTCTGTCCCCACCTTTTCAGATCCCCCCCATTCTGTCCCCACCTTTTCAGATCCCCCACTCTGTCCCCACTTCAGACCTCAGATCAGAAAGAAAAAAAAAACAAAAAAACTTACCTCTGGTCCTGGCTGTGTCCCCACTCTCTCCTCTTCCAGGGGCCCGCGCTGAAGTCACCTGACCTCCAGCGTCAGGTCAGAGGGCGCTCTATACGTCCTGACGCTGCAGACAGTCAGGACACAGCAGCGCCGGCCTCAGGAAGAGCAAGCAGGAGGAGGGGTAAGTACTGTACAGTGCTACCAGCGCTTCACTACCCCCCCCCCCCCCGGGGAAATTAAAAAAAAAAAATTTCCAGGATGGTTTTGGAAGTTGTTTTATTTGTTCCAGAATCATTTTAGATTCACCCGGCAGAGTGCCGCCCCCACGCAACCCGCCGCCCTAGGCACCGTGCCCCCGGTGCCTAGTTGCTAATACGGCCCTGAATATAATATACACTACTTACTATATTACTGGTGTCTTTATAATCATCTATTGTGCCTGTGAATAAACCAGTAATATTTATTAGCTTTCTAAGCACAGAAAACTTCTATTCTCAATATAGTAAGGCTATAACCTTTTATTATGGGTTACATGAAGGAAAAAGTGACTAAAGAAAAAAATCTAGAAGTCTCTCCTGGGATATCTACTGTACATGCAAGTCTGACCACTTACCTGCATGCTACGGCGTTATTGTATTAAGAATAGTGGTTTTCTGTACTTAGAAAGCTAATTCATAATACTGGTTTCTTTATAATCATTTATTGTGCCTGTGAATGAACTAGTAATGTGTATTAGTTTTCTAAGCATAGAAAACCTATATTCTTAACAAGGTAAGGCTATAGTAAGTAGTGTATATATTATGTACATTCTAAGACACAGCTCTAGGATACAGCCCTGCCTTCAGCATGCGGATATCTAGCTCTGTAAATCAAAGGGAGGGGCAGTGTATAGAACACAGAGGTGTTACAAAAAGAGCATTCATCTCCGGCCCCTAATGCTCCTATATGCTAATTTGCATATTAATAAAACACAGATATCTCTATAGCTGTTTAACATACAGACAAAAGAAAGTTATAGATTTAATCAGCATGATCAACCCTACCAGTACTCCTGGTTTAATACGGTTGATAATGCTGACAGAGGCTCCTTAAGTGAAATCTAAACACTGTGTAGCATGGCCACACTGCCCTAAATTGTACTGCAGTGGGTTTGCTTTGCTCGAGTGCATGCAGCAGTGCCATCCAAGTTTATCCATGTCCCATGATAAACACAAATAGCAAAATATGACATGTCAGGATAATGGGTCAGGGCCAGTATAGGACTCCATAGATTAGGGCAAGGTTCTGGATGGAGTTGCCCTTGTCACGGCAGTTACTCTGTTACTAGGCATTTCAGGGCAAATGTAATCCCCACTGACAGGGTAAACCAATGATAGAAACCATGTCCTATTCCTATGCTGTGACCACCAATAACCACAGATGTAGGGACTAGGGACACTTTGCCAGGACCACAGGAGGTGGTAGCACCAGTATTATATCATTAAAGTTTGGCAGGTGCCGCCAGATTCGCTTTTCCTGCTATTTGTTGGGTTTTCTATATCCCTCTGATTTCTCTATAGGGTGATTAATATTTTAGAGAAAATTTTTTTTAAGTTTTTTGAATTTCATGGTTTTAACTTTTTTGTCCATTAAGGTTACATTCACACGACCATTGTGTTTTGCGGATGTGCAAAACACTGATACCGGCCCATGTGCATTCCGCAATTTGTGGGCCGGACATTCCGCAGCTATCATAGAAATGCCTATTCTTATCCGCAATTGTAGACACATATAGGACATGTTCTATTTTTTTTTTTTTTGCGGGGCCACGGTACGGAGTAATGGATGCGGACAGCACACAGTGTGCTGTACGCATCTTTTGCGGCCCCATAGAAATGAATGGGTCCCGATCTGAGCCACAAAATATGTGGATCGGAGGCTGCAAAAACAACTGTCGTGTGAATGTAGCCTAACAGACATGTTTTATGTATATTCACTTGAGGACTTATTGCACACATAAATCCTAAATATATAACTTACAGCTCTTCAGGCACAATTTTTGTGGTTTCTATTGTCCACTTCTGAATAATTAACATTAGCATAGAGTTTTGTTGTCCTAGAGATTCTAAGGATTGGCAAGATTATACAATAGCTGGGGAGGGGGGTTTGGTGGGGTCTATGCACTGCCACGGTACAAGGAAGGACACCAACAAGCTACAGTACTCTGCTTTGGGCAGGGTATATAGATAAAGGGCTCTTAAAGGTGTTGTCTCATCTCACCGTTGCTAAGGAAATATGAGACACAGTCCTGACCACCTCCCGTCGGGGAAACAGCAGAGTACTCTGGCGCTCACTGTTCAGTAGCTCTCATTGCTGTGCATGAGAGCTACGGAAACAGTGTAGCACAGCAAGCTAACTCAGAAACAGCAAAGCTTGCTGTGCTGCATTGTTTCTATAAATCTCCTGCACAGCAATGGGAGCCACTTAAACAGCAAGTGCCTGATCTCTCTGCTGTTTCCCATTCGGGAGGTGGTCAGGACTGTGTCTAATCTCTTCTTAGTAATGGCGAGAGGAGACAACCACTTTAAGGTGCAGGAGGCCTCTCAACAAACTTAGACAGGGTTGTGATTTGCTTTTACCTTACTTAAAAGGATGGTTCTGATCAAGTTGCACACCTGGACTCTGCACATTTTTGCACACACTAGAGAAGTATTCCCTGCCCACTTCCTGTCTGGGCTGAAACTCCTTCCCTAGGCATTCAAACCAAGGATCTAGTACTCTCTGCTAGACTTAGGTGCTACAACAGTGTCACTGGTGTATGGCACCATATTGAATTTCTGCAATCAAGTGGAGAAAAGTGCCAAACCAATACTTCAGTTTCTATCAGATCTATAAACTGCAGCTTTGTTAGTAAGGGTACCTGCTGACAAAGTGACATTTTTGTCTGTTTATAAGAAACAAATGAGAACACTGAAATCTGAATTTTCACTGTAAACAATTATACCGTTATTCATTGACATATTAAGTGTGATGATAGTTTATTAGGGTATGACTTCCCTGGTCATCTAATAAACCTTATATCTAAATTACTAAAAGGTCATAAACATTTATTTTAAATTCAGCAGGCGATTGTCGGGAAGGAAGCTTCTTTCCTGGCAATCGCCTGCTCCTCAGTGAAAGAGACCCCTGCATTTACATGCAGTGATCTCCTCCATACTATGGGGAGGAGCGATCGCTAATGTCATCACTTATCGCCATACAGACTTGTTGTTTGCCAGCAGCAGCACATGTTTAGGTGGCATGATCTGCTGCCGGCAAGTGATTGAGGTGCCTACACAAACAATTAATTACCCAATGGATGAGCTTGTTCATCAGCGACACAATTACACCGCCAAATAATTGCTAATGAGCGTTCCTATGATTGATAGTTAACAATTATCTGGTGGATTCTGTACATTTGTAAGCCACATTCTTATCTTATCAGTAAGATAAGAATTGAGCTTTAGTGAGTGTTTATAAGGTCAGAGCTCAGAGATAAGGAAGCATCAGCTGAGCTGCGCGATGGAACAGAGTAAAAATTCAGATCCTGCTACCAGAAAAACTCAAGGCTACACAAAGACAGTGTTTTTTTTTAAATAAAGAGTCCTATTGCTAAAAAATAATTTTTAGCTCAAAAGGAGTACAATGCAATAATAAAAAACTGCCCCAAAGGTGTCCATAGCCTTTAAAGACTACCATTTTGTCTATGAATTTAATGCAAGGTAATATTTAATTCAACAGAACATAGCAATAATATAGGTATTCTTCTTTTATGATATCTATTTACTACATTAATTAGAATTAGTTCCTACCTCTAAGGCCTCATGCACCTTACTGTACCGTGTTTAGTGCTCAGCAAATCGCGGATCCGCAAAACACGGATACTGGCCACGTGCGTTCTGCATTTTGCGGAAAGGAATATCTGGCCTTCAATAGAGCAGTCTTATGCTTTTCCATGACATGGAAAAGAATAGGACATGTTCTATTTTTTTTGCAGGGCTGCATAACGGAGGTATGGATGCACACAGAATTCTGTCCGCATCTTTTTCAGCCCCATTGGAGTAAATGAGTCTGTATTAGAGATGAGCGAGCATACTCGTCCGAGCTTGGTGCTCGTTCGAGTATTAGGGTACTCGTAAGTGCTCACTGCTCGGACGAGTATCTCGCCATGCTCGAGGAAATGGCAACTTCCGCATCGTGCTTTTTGGGCGCCTATAAACTCAGCCAATCACAAGCCAGGAGACTCTGCGGTACACCCAGCATCACGTGGGGCCCTTACATGTCGATAGCAGGGGTTGGCTGGCCTGATCAGGTGACCCTGGAATATACTACTGACTGGCCGCGGTGCTCGGCTCAGATGCCGTCTGGATGTCGTTAGGGATAGAGCTGCTGCGTTTCAGGGACAGTGTTAGGGCCTGCATTTAGTTCTCTGTTAGGCAGGAATCACCCACAAAGAACCCAACAGCCCTTCTAAGGGCTACAAGACATTTTTTTTTTGTCTCCCGGCTTGGCTGGCTGGCTGGCACTAGTAGTGCAGCTATCGCCATATATAACCCCCTTTTTTTAATGTTATATCTCAGTGATACAAATCCATTGCACACAGCAGTGTGGAACCATTCTGTGTGTCACAGTTCAGTACACTCACTATTTTCTGTCCAGGTGACACTTTCTGTACGTCACTTAATACAACCAAGTCTTTTGCTGCCTGTCACGTGTATAGCTTGATCCCAAAAATCTCTGTGCGACATTTGTCTGGGTCGCAGTCTAAATAGCCACCGTCAGTAGGGTGTCAGTTAGCTGTACGATAGTTTCTGCATGTCACGTTCCAAAAAAAAACAAAAATCCAAAACAAAATATATAAAAAAAAAATAGTTTTTTTGTTGTTTTAGCTCAGTGATACAAATCCATTTCACACAGCTGCGTGGAACCATTCTGTGTGTCACAGTTCAGCACACTCACTCCAATCCGTATTTTCTGTCCAGGTGACACTTTCTGTACGTCACTGAATACAACCAAGTCATTTGCTGCAACGTATATAGCTTGATCCCAAAAATCTCTGTGCGACATTTGTCTGGGTCGCAGTCTAAATAGCCACCATTAACAGGGTGTGAGTTAGATCTACGATAGTTCCTGCACGTCACGTTCCCAAAAAAACAAAACTACAAAAAAAAATATAGAAAACAAAATATATAAAAAAAAAATAGTTTTTTTGTTGTTTTAGCTCAGTGATACAAATCCATTTCACACAGCTGCGTGGAACCTTTGTGTGTCACAGTTCAGCACACTCACTCCAATCCGTATTTTCTGTCCAGGTGACACTTTCTTTACGTCACTTAATTAAACCAGACTGAACAAGTTTGTGGGTTTCAGTACACCAGGCCCATTTATTTTTTATTTTTTTTTATATAATACACTTATATACAGAAAATGTTGAACCCCAGAGCTAAGGGTCGAGGACGAGGGTGTGGGCATTCAATTACTGCAGGGGGCAGAGGCCGTGGTCCTGGGCAGGGTGAGACAGTACCTGCTGATGAGGGAGCTGTGGAACGCCGCAGAGCTACACTCCCTAGCTTCATGTCTCAACTTACAGGGACACGTGAACATCAACAAAAATAGATTACACATTGGAACCACACACCAAACAATATCACCACAAAATGGTTAACCCCCTGATACTGAGCAGGACTCAGAAATATATAGAACCTACAAAGAGCAAAAATAAGTCTGGATAGCTCAAAACTACTTTTTATTAATACATATAATAGATAAATACATACATTAAATACATAATTAAAATGGAATAGGAAGTACAAAGAAAATATACCAAGTATGGCCCCCCTCACATAGACAACCCCCTCAATAGTATAAGCAATTAAGTAATGGTTATAATCACATATATTAGAACCGCAATCAGCCACCAACACCAAAAGATGTGAGGCTGATGCGGACATACGACTACTTTTAAATATATATCATTTCCAAGTGGAACCACAATTACATATAAAGTGAATTACATACCGGGGGATGAAACAAGTGGGGGAGCCACACACCCCAACGCACGTTTCGGCCCACGCCTTCCTCTGGGGGCTCAATTCTCCTTAATACTACATGTGTATTTATAACCCTAGCCAACCAATCATCCACACAGAGTTAGACTAATAACAACCCACCGGTGTGTCACGCTGGATTGGCGCCATACACAGCGCGTGTTGAAGCGAGCCCTGTGTACATCGGAACTACCCCGCGATCACGTGATGGCCAGTCAACGCGACCGCAGGTGTAGCCCAGCAACGGAGACTCTAACCAGCGTCAGAAGGAAGGCGCCGCGGTCACGTGATGGCCAGTCACGTTACCGCCGGCGCTCATCCAACACAGGAAAGACCGCATCACAGCAAGGTCTTATCACGCATGCGTCCAGCATGTCACAGCGTAAGTATATAGACGGCACTGCTAGAGATCGTAAACAGCAACCTTATTTAGGGGGAGAGACCAAGAAAAGAAAATCCATCCACTGGGGGAGAATTATATGCAGTGCTAAAGTGCTAGTGCAAAAATACTAAACTAACAAATTAATAAATTAGAAAATTACAATAATTACAAGATACAAAAATAATAACGAACACATGATTAGTGATACAAATAAATAAAACAATAAATACACCCACAATATGAAATAAAGATATATATGATAAATGACAAACCAAGAAAAAGTGCATGTGCAAACAAAATAAATGTGAGTAATATTGTTCTTCCACCAATGGTCCTTTCCTTCAAATCTCCATCCACCACACAAATGGCCAGATTCATAAAAGTGCATCTACGTCTCTATATGTAATATATGGACTCTGTAAGCTGACTAGTGAGCAATCTAAAATAAGAAAAACAGAATTAAAATAAAAAAACACATATTAAAAATATAGCAGCACTCATAGGAACGGAGCAAAACTCAGTGACTCATTAAGTCCTCCGGGGTACATGGTCCCCAGAGTCCATATCCACTTAGCTTCACGTTGTGCAAGTACTTTCATGGTGTCCCCTCCTCTCAAATCAAGTTCCACTCTATCTATACCCCTCACCCTGAAAAGCGAGGCATCACAATCATGTATCAATTTGAAGTGTCTCGGGATCGATTTCAAGGCTATAGGGTCATCAATTTCCCTAGCCTTAATAATGTCTCTGACATGCTCCCTCACTCGGACTTTTAATTCCCTCGTAGTAAGTCCTATATATATTTTTGGACATGAGCACGTCGCAAAATACACTACCGCTCTGGTGTTACATGTAATTGAATGGGTTATTTTAAAAGTTTTTGTTTGGTCCACATTAAAGAAGTCCGTAGTACGTACAATATTAGAGCATGCTATGCATCTCCCACAAGGTTTACAGCCCCATTTTGGGCCATTTGATCCAAATAATAAATGTTCATTTTGAGGAGAGTAAAAGGACTTCACTAGATGGTCTTTAAGGTTTTTTGAACGTCTCGGTACTAGAGATGGATACGGTGTCAAATACTTCTCAAGCACCGGATCAGATCTTAAAATGGGCCAAAACTTCTCAAAAATTGACTGCATTTCAGTCCATCGTGCATGGTAATTAGTAATATATCTAACTACCTCCTTTGATTCCTTCTTTGGTCTGACATGGACCAAAAAGTTACGATTTAAATTTTTTGCCCTATTATATGCTCTCTTAATTGATCTCCCACTATATCCTCTCTCCCGAAACCGTTCAGAGAGGATTTGTGATTGTCTCTCAAAATCTTCATCCGTAGAACAAATACGTCTAATCCTGATAAATTGTCCCACAGGGATACCCCTAATTGTTTGCGGAGGATGAGATGAAGATGCGTGTAATAACGAGTTGACGGATGTGTCTTTACGATACACATCCGTTTGTAATAATCCAGACTCATCACACTTAAGTATGTCAGATCGGGTGTCGTCGATGGACCGGGTCATATTTTGGGCCCGGTACATCGACGACATTTTCCTGATATGGCATGGTACTCCGGAGTCCTTGGATGCATTCATTTGCGATCTTAATGCTAATGATCTCAATATCCATCTTACACATCATTACGATCCTAAAAAGATCGATTTTCTTGATGTGACTGTTAAGTGTGATGAGTCTGGATTATTACAAACGGATGTGTATCGTAAAGACAAATCCGTCAACTCGTTATTACACGCATCTTCATCTCATCCTCCGCAAACAATTAGGGGTATCCCTGTGGGACAATTTATCAGGATTAGACGTATTTGTTCTACGGATGAAGATTTTGAGAGACAATCACAAATCCTCTCTGAACGGTTTCGGGAGAGAGGATATAGTGGGAGATCAATTAAGAGAGCATATAATAGGGCAAAAAATTTAAATCGTAACTTTTTGGTCCATGTCAGACCAAAGAAGGAATCAAAGGAGGTAGTTAGATATATTACTAATTACCATGCACGATGGACTGAAATGCAGTCAATTTTTGAGAAGTTTTGGCCCATTTTAAGATCTGATCCGATGCTTGAGAAGTATTTGACACCTTATCCATCTCTAGTACCGAGACGTTCAAAAAACCTTAAAGACCATCTAGTGAAGTCCTTTTACTCTCCTCAAAATGAACATTTATTATTTGGATCAAATGGCCCAAAATGGGGCTGTAAACCTTGTGGGAGATGCATAGCATGCTCTAATATTGTACGTACTACGGACTTCTTTAATGTGGACCAAACAAAAACTTTTAAAATAACCCATTCAATTACATGTAACACCAGAGCGGTAGTGTATTTTGCGACGTACTCATGTCCAAAAATATATATAGGACTTACTACGAGGGAATTAAAAGTCCGAGTGAGGGAGCATGTCAGAGACATTATTAAGGCTAGGGAAATTGATGACCCTATAGCCTTGAAATCGATCCCGAGACACTTCAAATTGATACATGATTGTGATGCCTCGCTTTTCAGGGTGAGGGGTATAGATAGAGTGGAACTTGATTTGAGAGGAGGGGACACCATGAAAGTACTTGCACAACGTGAAGCTAAGTGGATATGGACTCTGGGGACCATGTACCCCGGAGGACTTAATGAGTCACTGAGTTTTGCTCCGTTCCTATGAGTGCTGCTATATTTTTAATATGTGTTTTTTTATTTTAATTCTGTTTTTCTTATTTTAGATTGCTCACTAGTCAGCTTACAGAGTCCATATATTACATATAGAGACGTAGATGCACTTTTATGAATCTGGCCATTTGTGTGGTGGATGGAGATTTGAAGGAAAGGACCATTGGTGGAAGAACAATATTACTCACATTTATTTTGTTTGCACATGCACTTTTTCTTGGTTTGTCATTTATCATATATATCTTTATTTCATATTGTGGGTGTATTTATTGTTTTTATTTATTTGTATCACTAATCATGTGTTCGTTATTATTTTTTGTATCTTGTAATTATTGTAATTTTCTAATTTATTAATTTGTTAGTTTAGTATTTTTGCACTAGCACTTTAGCACTGCATATAATTCTCCCCCAGTGGATGGATTTTCTTTTCTTGGTCTCTCCCCCTAAATAAGGTTGCTGTTTACGATCTCTAGCAGTGCCGTCTATATACTTACGCTGTGACATGCTGGACGCATGCGTGATAAGACCTTGCTGTGATGCGGTCTTTCCTGTGTTGGATGAGCGCCGGCGGTAACGTGACTGGCCATCACGTGACCGCGGCGCCTTCCTTCTGACGCTGGTTAGAGTCTCCGTTGCTGGGCTACACCTGCGGTCGCGTTGACTGGCCATCACGTGATCGCGGGGTAGTTCCGATGTACACAGGGCTCGCTTCAACACGCGCTGTGTATGGCGCCAATCCAGCGTGACACACCGGTGGGTTGTTATTAGTCTAACTCTGTGTGGATGATTGGTTGGCTAGGGTTATAAATACACATGTAGTATTAAGGAGAATTGAGCCCCCAGAGGAAGGCGTGGGCCGAAACGTGCGTTGGGGTGTGTGGCTCCCCCACTTGTTTCATCCCCCGGTATGTAATTCACTTTATATGTAATTGTGGTTCCACTTGGAAATGATATATATTTAAAAGTAGTCGTATGTCCGCATCAGCCTCACATCTTTTGGTGTTGGTGGCTGATTGCAGTTCTAATATATGTGATTATAACCATTACTTAATTGCTCATACTATTGAGGGGGTTGTCTATGTGAGGGGGGCCATACTTGGTATATTTTCTTTGTACTCCCTATTCCATTTTAATTATGTATTTAATGTATGTATTTATCAATTATATGTATTAATAAAAAGTAGTTTTGAGCTATCCGGACTTATTTTTGCTCTTTGTAGGTTCTTTACAGGGACACGTGGTAGAGGACTGTTGAAACCACAACAGTGCGAACAGCTGATCTCGTGGATTGCGGATAATGCTTCAAGTAATTTGTCCACCAGTCAGTCTTCCACGCAGTCCACCCACGTTACCCAAGGGATCACTCCTCTGGCTCCTCCACCTCAACCTCCTTCCCCCCAGTCTGCCCCCTCCCAGGAAAATTTGGAATGCGATCCGGCATACTCTCAGGAACTGTTTTCTGGACCCTTCCCAGAGTCACAAACCACTTCTCAGGTTGCTGCTGACCTCGTTCCCGATGCCCAAGTTTTCCAACTGTCGCAGTCTGTGGGTGATGATGATGACAATGTTGAGTTAGTGGAAGAAGTTTGTAAAGAGGTGTCGGACGATGAGGAGACACGGTTGTCAGACAGTGGTGAAGTTGTTGTCAGGGCAGGAAGTCCGAGGGGGGAGCAGACTGAGGAATCGGAGGATGACGAGGTGACTGACCCAAGCTGGGTTGATATGCCGAGTGAAGACAGTGCTGCACCAGAACAGGTTGTAAGAGGCAGTGGTGTGGCCAGAGGGAGAAGCAGGGCCAGAGCTGGTGCATCAGCAGCAACTGTTTCACGTAGTGAAGCTCCCGTGGCGAGGCCTAAATGTTCGCAAGTCTGGAGGATCTTTAAAGAAAGTGAGGATGACCGACGGACTGTGGTGTGCAACCTGTGCCACACAAGGATCAGCAGGGGTGCCACCACTACTAGCCTAACCACCACCAGCATGCACAGGCATATGAGTGCTAAACACCCCACTCAATGGAACCAAGGCCGTTCACCACTTCCTGCGGGTCACACCACTGCTCCTTCCCCTGTGTCACTCGCTGCCTCTGCTAGTCAACCCCCTGCGTCACTCGCTGCCTCTGCTAGTCAACCCCCTGCCCAGGACCCCGGCACGAGCGCCTCCCGCCGGAAAACCACACCTTCGCCTCCACGATCCTCCACAGTGTCCACCAACGTGTCCGAGCGCAGCGTTCAGCTGTCTTTACAGCAGACGCTGGAGCGCAAGAGGAAATACAGTTCCACCCACCCACATGCCCAAGCCCTCAACGTCCACATCTCCAAATTGCTTAGCCTTGAGATGCTGCCCTATAGGCTGGTAGAGACCGAGGCCTTTCGCAATCTCATGGCGGTGGCTGCCCCTCGGTATTCGTTCCCCAGCCGCCACTATTTTTCCCGATGTGCCGTCCCAGCCCTACACCAGCACGTGTCACAGAACATCATCCGTGCCCTGACCAACGCTGTTTTTGAGAAGGTCCACCTAACCACGGACACGTGGACAAGTGCTGCCGGGCAGGGACACTATATCTCACTGATGGCACATTGGGTTACCTTGGTGGAGGCTGGGACCGAGAATGACCCTGGGGCCGCTCATGTACTGCCCACACCGAGGATTGCGGGGCCTACCTCGGTCACGGTCTCTCAGATGTACTATGCCTCCTCCTCCTCCGACCCCTCCTCCTCCTCCTCCACCGAATTACCATCCGTGGGCATGGCGCCTTCAGTCGGTAGCTCTAGGCGCAGCAGCAGTGCCGTGGGTAAGCGCCAGCAGGCGGTGCTCAAACTGCTGAGCTTAGGTGACAAAAGGCACACCGCCCAAGAGCTGTTACAGGGCATCACGGCGCAGACCGATGTGTGGCTGGCACCGCTGAACCTCAAGCCAGGCATGGTTGTGTGTGACAACGGGCGTAACCTGGTGGCGGCTCTGCAACTCGGCAGACTGACACATGTGCCATGCCTGGCCCACGTGTTCAATCTAATAGTTCAGTGGTTCCTCAAGACATACCCCAATCTGTCTGATTTGCTCACCAAGGTGCACCGCATCTGTGCGCATTTCCACAAGTCGACCACAGATGCTGCCACTCTCAGGGCAGCGCAGCGCCGCCTACAACTGCCCGCTCACTGACTGTTGTGCGACGTGCCCACGAGATGGAATTCCACATTAAACATGTTATCAAGAGTTTACCAGCAACGCAGAGCGATTGTAGACTGCCAGATGTCAACTTCCACCAGAACTGGTAGTCAGGTCAGTCAGATTCCTTAAGTCTACAATGAGGAGTGGACGTGGATGTCTGATATCTGCCAGGTGTTGAGCAACTTTGAGGAGTCAACACAGATGGTCAGCGGCGATGCCGCCATTATCAGCCTCACCATCCCGCTGCTTTGCCTGTTGAAAAACTCACTGCTCAGCATGAAGTCGGATGCTTTGCGCTTGTCACAAGAGACGGTGGAGGAAGATACGTCGCTTGATAGCCAGAGCACCCTCCGGTCTGTTTCTCAGCGCGTATCGGAGGAGGGGGATGAGGATGAGGAGGAAGAGGAGGAGAATGTCGGCGAGACAGTAGAGGGTACCAGTGCTCAGTCCTTAACTCTTGAGCGTGTATGGGCTGAAGAGGAGGACTTGGAGGAGGAGGAGGAGGAGGAAATGGAGTCAGGCCAGTGAGGAGAGGGAATTCTTGCGTGTTGGGACTCTGACGCACATGGCAGACTAGGCTGCCTATCCCGTGACCCTCGAGTTAGAAGAATTTTTTCAAACACCGATTACTGGGTGTTCACTCTCCTGGACCCACGGTACAAGCAGAACCTTTCCACTCTCATCCCTGCAGAGGAAAGGCGTATGAGAGTGAATCAATATCAACAGGCCCTGGTGCACAAGCTGAAACAATTCTTCCCATCTGACGCCGCTAGCGGCAGAGGGCATGGTTCTGTGGGCCAAGTAGCAGGGGAGAGGAGGCGAGCAGGCAGCTTGTCCAGCACTGGCAGGGGAATGCTCTCCAAGGCCTTTGCCAGTTTTATGTCACCCCAGCAAGACACTGTCACCTGTCCCCAGTCTAGGCAGAGTAGGGGGGAGCTGTACAGAAAGATGGTGAGGGAGTACCTAGCTGACCATACCAACGTCCGTAGCGATCACTCTGCTCCATACAACTACTGGGTTTCAAAGCTGGACACGTGGCCTGAACTGGCGCGGTACGCCTTGGAGGTGCTGGCCTGCCCTGCCGCTAGCGTGCTGTCAGAGCGGGTATTCAGTGCAGCTGGTGGCGTCATCACGGATAAGCGTACACGCCTGTCAACTGACAGCGCTGACAGGCTGACGCTTATTAAAATGAACAAAGCCGGGATTTCACCAGAATTCAAATCTCCTCCGGGGGAAAGCAGCTAAAGATTAACATTACTTATGTATCCGATTCCTCTTCTCTACTCCTCCTACTCCTCCTCCTCCTCCTCCATATCATCTTTTGCCTAACGCTGACCAAAAAAACGCCATTTTTCAGAGGTCCAACTGGCACTCTTTTACCACAATTTTTCAGGAGGGCCCCCTACAGGCTCTCTCTTCAAACAATTTTTCCGGAGGTCCACCTACAGGCCCTCTCTCCAGTTCCAGTTTCCAGTTTTATTTGCGCAGCGAAGATAACGAATAAATATCTCGGTGGTTATTTGTGCTAAATAAAAGTTAAATAAACACAAAAAAAATATAAAATAAATTGATCTGTCCCATCATGAGAAAGCCCCCCCCAAGGAGTCCCCACTGTAACTTGCTTCCCATACAACTACCTCACCCCCCGACACCTGTGTCTCGCCATTGTCCACCACCTCCTCAGACAACACTGGTAAATCCCCACTGTCAGCTCACGGAGACTGCAAAAGGTCTTGCGAATTGGGGCAGAGAATGTTCTGAGGTAGCACATCAGAGAAGGGGTGATTATGGGGTTCCAGGGAGTACGTGACCAGATGCAATCTCCATCTAAAAAGTCATGCCACACTTGATCGAGCTCATAATTGACAATTGTAACGGTTGATGCTAAATTTTTAAGTTGGGGTCCTGCGGCGTCATTCTAACTACATCCGGCTGTTGTCACCACCACACACGCTAGCCCAGGGGGCACTCCTCTGGCTCTTCCAGCTCAACCTCCTTACCCCCAGCCTGCCCCCCCACCTACAGGCCCTCTCTCCAAACAATTTACATCTTTTTCCTATCTTTCTCTCTCTACGAACTATTTTTCCGGATAGCTGCAATATACGGTATTAAACTGAGTAGTATACATAGAACACATACCACACTTGATCTATACCAGGGGTGCACAACCTGCGGCCCGGGGGCCACATGCGGCCCTTGATACCATTCTGTGTGGCCCCATCCATCTGGTAACAGACATGTATGTCCATGTTTTGTGGCTGCTCACATGCATTTTTCATGTATTTCTCCCATTAGATGGGACTCCTGAAACTGTAACTAGACATTAATGGTATACACTGTGTGTTCAATCTGCCATAAATACAGTATTTCAGTTGGTAATACCCCTTTAAATTTAATTTTCGGCCCTTGACGTTGGTTCAGTCGGACAATGTGGCCCCCACCCAGAAAACGTTGTGCACCCCTGATCTATACTGAACGTCACTTTTAAAAATACGTCATTTTCCTCTCTTTCTCTCATTTGTCTGGGTTGCAATTAAGCAGACCACGTCTGCCTAATCTAATAGTTTCCGTGTAATTGCTCCATACTGCACGTCTTTTTCCTCTCTTTCTCTCTCTCCAAACTATTTTTCCGGATAGGTGCCATATACGGTATTAAACTGAGAAGAATACATACCGTACCAGTTGATGCTAGAGTTTTTCCAAATCCATCCGGCTGTTGTCACCACCACACACGCTAGCCCAGGGGGCACTCCTCTGGCTCTTCCAGCTAAACCTCCTTCCCCCAGCCTGCCCCCCACCTACAGGCCCTCTCTCCAAACAATTTACTCGGATAGGGGACGTATTAGATATTGTACTGATGTTTTTTTTTGGTTCTTCTTTTAATTGCCTCCTGACCTGTGATAGGCAGAGCATGGACACGTCCCCTTAGCTGCAGTAGGAAAGACACTCCCCTGGCCAGAGCAAGCTCTTTTTCCTTTTCCGTGGTCGAAAAATCCATGAAATATAGGGTCCCAAGATAGGGGACATATACGGTATTAAACTGAGAAGAATCGATACCACACATGCCCCACTAGAAGAATTTGGGGTAATGGTGGGATTAGGCAGCCTCAGAGGCATCCATGCATGCTGCCCCTGCTGTTTCCTGTCCATTTCCGTGGTGTTTCCATCATTTTCTGAGGTTTCCAGGTTTTCACCCAGCCTAGTATGGCACTAGTATGTATTTCGGTAGTTCTGTATAGCTTTTGGCAGCATTGGGGAGTACAGTGGGAACAGTATTGGGGGATTGCAGCAGGATCACACTGTAGGGGGTTTTAGGATGGGGAAGTTATGTTGAGAAGGTGGGGAGGAGGATGATGGAAAAGTGAGGCATCAAGATGTCTGTGTGGCAAACCCTGCAGTGATGCGATGTGACTGGAAGAAGTTGTCATGGAGGTCTGGAGCAAAAGGAGAATAGAAATTTTTGGTAGCAAATGTAATTTAAAAAGTAATAGCCAACCTTCATGGATCTAAATGTGTTGTCTGCTATTTTGTCAGGAAGATTAGCATTGCATGCTGTATTATTCTTTCCATCAAATCTGAAGGAACTGCAGACAGCGGTATGAGAATAGTCTTATTTTGTTAACATTTATCACTGATCACTTTCTTGGCGGTCCTTGGTTAGAACTTTTTTTTTTCAATATAGAATATGTGGCATGAAGGGGTTGAGGAACACTCCTTTAGAACAATGAACGGACATGGTGGTTAATAAGAGTGGCATTTAAGATGTGGCGTAAGTTTGGAACATTCTGTTTTTTATTTCAACGATGCTTTACTTTGTAAAACTATTTTTAATGGAATTTTAAGTACTCTGTAGAGATTCATTCATTTAATTGCTATCTGCCCATTTAAAATATTTTCCATTTATGTAAACAGTTTTGTAATAAAACCATTCAGCAAATGACTGATGGTACTAAGTATGTGAATGGCTTTCTGTAATACTAATACACCATGTTCTCTACTCGGTGAATTGGTTGGCTTCCCGTTCAGCTCCTTATACTATATTTGTGGCCATAAAATCAAAATAGATAATTAAAAACAAATATAAACTAGAAAATAAAGACTGCCTTTATGTCACGTCTTTGCTAACACACACATTACAGATTACCTTTCCTTCCATTGTTACTGCATGAATTCCTCTTCAACGAAAATCTCTTAAGTACTGCCAGTTCTGTAAGCTGGCATGTTTCCCTCTTTCTTCTATTCGTGTGATAAAAAAGAAACATTTATGTATGGAGAAAACCTTACTGAGGCTTTTGGTAAACAGGAAGGGCCTGATTGTACATATAGTGTAGGAGGTCTATAATAATGGTTGGCATACCTTAAATGTACCCAGTAAGACACATCACTGTAATAAGAAACTTCCTTCTACCTGGAGAACAACATTGACATTTTTAATTTTATTTTTGTGAAAGGTACAGGAGATATTTTGAGAAAATTTATTATGCTTGTATACAATATCTAGTCTACCTCTGGAGATAAAGGCAACTGAAGCAAACAAAATATATATATGAGCAAATTCACCGACTTTGTATAGAAGAGCTAGAGATAAAAACATGTACTTTGATATGCTTTAAAACTTTGAATTTAAAGAGGACCTTTCACGGTTTTGAATTACTGTAGATAAATACCTCTTGTCCCGGGGTACCCCCCGCTGATGCTGCCACTCTGTCTAGTTTTTTAAAATACAGCTCCTACTCCCCGCTGTGCCCGCCTGTAGTTTTCGCGCTCAGTATGTAAATACTGAGCATCGGTACAGGGAGGAGGAGACGCCGGCATTTCTCAATGGGCGTCTCCTTCTCCCTGGCTGTGCCGCGATCCAATCACAGCGGAGAGCGTCACAGCCAGGGAGAAAAAAAAACCTCACCTTCTCCCTGGCTGTGACGCTCTCCGCTGTGATTGGATCGCGGCACAGCCAGGGAGAAGGAGACGCCCATTGAGAAATGCCGGCGTCTCCTCCTCCCTGTACCGATGCGCGAAAACTACAGGCGGGCACAGCGGGGAGTAGGAGCTGTATTTTAAAAAACTAGGCAGAGTGGCAGCATCAGCGGGGGGTACCCCGGGACAAGAGGTATTTATCTACAGTAATTCAAATCCGTGAAAGGTCCTCTTTAAACCTACAATATAAAGCCTAGAATATATTAGAAACAAAGACTATTACAAAATATAAGTATAATAGCAGAGGGACACTACAGTACCATGTAAAATGGTTTTAATCAGGAGCATAACAAGAATGCAATGGTAAAAATGAAGCTCTCCTGCACTTCTAGTATTCACTGGTGGCTAGTGTAGATACGGTGTATAAATTGTCTTTAGCCTTCCCTCTCCCCCTGTTCTGGTGCACTACAGGGACTAGTAAGAAGGGAGACAAGCTGTTGTGCAAGGCTAAAAACGAACACTGCCCCTTATCTGCTGTCTAATAATTCACTGCTACGCTACACTGCACCAACCTTACGAGCTTCTTTCATCTTTGGGTACCGGCATTTTACGGAATGCATGTGGCCAAACCTATGTTAGAAAAACCTATTCTTGTCCACGATTGTGACCAAAAATAGGACATGCTCTATATTTTTTGCGGGGCCATGGAACGTAACTATGAATGCGGACAGCATACGGTTTGCTGTCCGCATCTTTTGCAGCCCCATTGAAATACATAGGTCTGCTCTCGTTCCATATGTGAATAATTATACATTGAAAATACATCAAGATAACTCAAGAGGATCACCATGATTACCTATTGAGATCTTATACAGGCCCCATGTCGGCACATGAAGTCAAGAGGTCCCAGCACATTTCCCCAATATTATTGGTTCATCATGGGATTATACAGGGAAATAACTAAACAGATCAAATAGATTAGTCACAATATTCAACACTAGGAAATGCTAAAAAAATGTCCATGCAAAATTCGGATTAAGACCCATTAGTGTCCATATAAGTGATATATTGGCGGTCTTGGTCCTGGGTATGCTTGTTATATAGTGTTGTAAGTAGATAAATAAAAGAAATCATATGTCATCAAACTGTACGGCTTGATTTATCCAGGGGTCCATTGGAGCCTAAAAACCAGAGAGCATAATACGAGTACATGGAGAAAAAAAACCAAAACAAAACATGTCCAATGTCTATAAAGAGGACTTACATAGACGCATTAATTGAAGTTCTCATATATAGATATCGGATACCATAATACGAGAGCAATTGAACCCATACGTTTAACTGTCAGAAATAGATGTTCTGCTGAGCCAGGTGAGGAGTAAAGCAAACCTCGCCACAAACATACCCTCACTTCTAACTTCATCCTCCAGTAAATCTATTTATTCTTCATCCTTATCAGTGAAAGGAATTAGGCGTAGGGGATGAGGACCTAGCAGACCTAAATACTCTCATGTGTCTTGTAAAAGAAACCCCAGTGAGGGCTCATTCACTGATCTTAAACAAAAAAAACTTGAAGATGCTTTCTCTCCCTGACACTACCAGTGTAGACATTTTTCTGGAGATTGTAACAAAGGAAATGGACAGAAAAATTGGACAGACATAAGAACAGGAATGTGTTACCAGCTGAACTTCAAGTTCTCTGTCATAATTAAACCTTCTGATAAGGGAGGCAATCTGGTAATACTTACGGTAACCATGACAACTACAGAAAAATGTGTCCAGCCATCCTAAATGACCCACCTTGTTACACCATTCTTAGGCAAGATCCTACTTTTGGGTTTATAAAAAGAAATTGGAGGAGATTTATCAAAATAGGTGTAAAGGAAAACAGGCTTAGTTGCCAATAGCAACCAGTCAGATTGTTCTTTTCACTTTCCAAAGGAGCTCTGAAAAATAAAAGGTGGAATCTGATTTGTTGCTATGGGCAACTAAGCTAGTTTTCCTTTTCACCAGCTTTGATAACTCTCACCCAGTGTCTTTATCGTCAATGATGTCCTGAGTAATTTTAATAATAAAAAGTTATGCATCTTTATATTTCCAACCTGCCACTTTTTGCACATTACCTTAAATCCACAAATGTACAATCCCTTGAAAGGTAGACCTATAGTTTCGGGGTAAAATCCATTTGTCTGAGTATCAGTATTTATAAAATTTTAAGTATTTTTGTCACCTCATTACCATCATTTGTATGTGACAGTATTGAGTATTTATATAGGACTGAGGGCACTACATTTGATGAAAATATGCTAGTATTGTGGGACTGCGATTAGGAGTCCTTGTGCCCCATTGTATGTAAATTTTTGTTGGCTCTATTACTGATTGGAAATATTTAATCAATCGCCGTTCCATACAGTAGGTGTTGTTTATACATGTCAGTGTCATATGTCCAGACTATGGGGGCAAAAGGACAGGCGCCCCCCCTCTTCCCCTCTTCATTGGTGGCAGTGGAGATTCCGATCGGAGCCCCAGCAGTGTAATCGCGGGGCTCTGATCGGTTACCATGGCAACCAGGACGCTACTGAAGTCCTGGCTTCCATGGTAAGATCCCTTCTGCCCTATGCACAAAGCATAGAGCAGCAGGGAGAGTGTAAGTCCTATGCACCCTAATAGAGCTCTATTAGGGTGCATAGGACAAGGGTTCTAGCCCCTAAGGGGGCTAATAGGAAATAAAAAAAAAACACTAAATACTCCAAAACAAGTTTAAATTCCCCCTTCCCAATTTTACATATAAACAATAAATAAACATATTAGGTATCGCCACGTCCCAAAAATTTAAATATTAAAAAATATCTCCTATGCGGTCAAAGCCATAACAGAAAAAATAAATAAAAAACACACGATTCAGCATTTTTTTAGTCACCTTGCCCCCCCCCCCCCAAAAAAAAAAAATAGGATAGGATTGTTCTATTATGGTCTGGACGTTTTATAAAATGCACGCAGCTTTTTTGGTGTTTTTATTTTTTCGCGTGGTATCGAAAGGTATCGAGTATCGCAATACTTTTTTATGGTATCGAAACCAAATCAAAATTTTGGTATCGTGACAACCCTACTGACCCAGACCAAGATGGGCAAGGCACATGCCCATCACATGTTAGTAAAGCACCCAACTAGGTGCAACGAAGGTCCATCACCGCCTGCGGGTGACACCAGTGCCCATGCTGGCACTGCTGTCCTACCCCCCCGTCCCACGACGCAGGCATAAACGTCTCCCTCCCCGCACCCACCCAGTAGTCCACAGCGTACACAAAGTTCTCCCAGCACAGTGCCCAGCTCTCCCCATCCCAGACGGGCAAACACACAACCACCACCCACCCACCCACCCTGTCCACGGCAGACACAAAGACCTCCAAGCACAGTGCCCAGCTTTCCTAATTCCAGACGGGCTAAGACGCACACTGCACCCACCTATTAGTCTCCACACATGGGTGGGTGCAGAGCCTTTTAGTGCCCCTCAAGACAATGTTTGTGTGCCAGGGCCTGGTAGTAACCCTCCTTGAAGTTGTGGGGAGAGGCCGCCGGTGAACCTCAAGACAATTTTGGCCTACAGTGTAGTGGCGAGCCTCCAAAAAATCGTGGGTGAGAGCCTGGAGGTGACCCTCAGAAACAAATGGTTTAAAAAAGCATGGTGGTGCACCCCTGAATGACAGTCTGTGACTGAGATTGCAGGTGAACCCGCTAAAATTGTAGTCTAGCACATCTTGGTGGTGAACCCCTAAATTACAAAGTTTGACTGAGATTGCAGTTTACAGCATGGCGGTGAACCCCAGAGTGGCTTGGTTAGACTAAGATAGCAGCTGAACCACCCAAAAATTTAGCCTGACACAGCTTGGCGGAGACTACAGTCCAGTTAACATTTCTGTGGTGTGCGGTACAGTAGCCGCAGTCTAGAAAATATGTTTTTTCTCTCACTTATATATACACTACAGTCCAGTGAAAAATTGTGTGGTGTGCGGTACACTAGCTGCAGTCTAGAGAATATGTTGTTCATTTAATACCGTCCAGTCCAGTGAAAAATTCTGTGTTGTGCAGTACACTAGCAGCAGTCTAGAGAATAAGTTTTTTCTCTCAGATACATTTAATACAGTCCAGTGAAAAATTCTGTGTTGTGCAGTACACTAGCCGCAGTCTAGAGAATAGGTTTTTTTTTTTTTTTAATTATATATACACTACAGTCCAGTGAAAAATTGTGTGGTGTGCAGTACACTAGCCGCAGTCTAGAGAATACGTTTTTGGCCTCAGATAGTAATTCTACAGTCTACTGAAAACGGTTTTGGCCTCAGATATTAATTCTACAGTTTAGTGAATACACAAAATGTTGAACCGAAGGGCTAAGGGTCGAGGAAGAGTACGTGGGCATCCAAGTGATGTAGGGGGGCAGAGGCCGTGGTCCTGGGCAGGGTGACAGTACCTGCTGATGAGGGAGCAGTGGAACGTCGCAGAGGTTCGCTCCCTAGCTTCATCTCGCAACTTACAGGGTCACGTGGTACAGCACTATTGAAACCACAACAGAGCGAACAGGTGATGACGTGGATAGCGGATAATGTGTCTAGTAATTTATCCACCACCCAGTCTTCCACGCAGTCCACCCACGCTAGCCAAGGGAGTAGACCTCTGGCTCCTCCAGCTCAACCTCCTTCCCCCTAGCCTGGCCCCCCCATGGAAAATATGGATTCAGATCCGGCATACTCCCAGGAACTCTTTTCAGGACCCTTCCAAGAGTCACAAACCACTGCTCAGCAGCAACGGAGAAGTTGCTCTGTCCCGATGCCCAAAATTTCAAACTTTCGCAGTCTGTGGGTGATGAGAGTGTGGACTTAGTGCAAGTAGTGTGTCAAGAGGTGTCGGATGATGATGATGATGATGAGACACGGTTGTCAGACAGTGACGTTGTTGTCAGGGCAGTAAGTCGGAGGGGGGAGCAGAGTGAGGAATCGGAGGAAGAGCTGGTGGATGATGAGGTGACTGACCCGAGCTGGGTTGGTAATCCAACTCAAGACAGTGCTTCTGAGAGGGAGGCAAGTGCAGCACCAGAACAGGTTGGAGGAGGCACTGGGGTGGCCAGAGGGAGAAGCAGGGCCAGAGCAAGTAGATCAGCAACTGTTTCACGGAGTGAAGCTCCCGTGCCAAGGCCTAGATGTTCGCAAGTCTAGAGGTTCTTTAAAGAAAGTGAGGATGACTGACGGACTGTGGTGTGCAACCTGTGCCACACCAGGATCAGCAGAGGAGCCACCACTACCAGCCTAACCACTACCAGCATGCGCAGGCATAAGAGTGCTAAACACACGACTCAATGGAACCAAGGCCGTTCACCTCCTGCGGGTCACACCACTGCTCCTTCCCCTGTGTCACATGCTGGCTCTGCGAGTCAACCCCCCTCCCAGGACCCCGGCATAAGCGCCTCCCGCCCTACAACCACCCCTTCACCTTCACGATGCTCCACACCCTCCACCAATGTGTCCCAGCGCAGCGTTCAGCTGTCTTTCCATCAGACATTGGAGCGCAAGCGCAAATACAATTCCACACACCCACATGCACGAGCCCTAAACGTCCATATCTCCAAACTGCTGAGCCTGGAGATGCTGCGCTATAGACTGGTAGAGACTGAGGCTTTCCGCAACCTGATGGCGGTGGCTGTCCCTCCGTACTTGGTCTCCAGCCGCCACTATTTTTCTCGATGTGCCATCCCAGCCCTACACCAGCACGTGTCAGAGAACATCATCCGTGCCCTGACCAACGCGGTTACTGAGAAGGTCCACCTAACCATGGACACGTGGCCAAGTGCTGGCTGGCAGGGACACTATATCTCCCTGACGGCACACTGGGTTAACTTGGTGGAGGCTGGGACCGAGTCTGACCCTGGGGCCGCTCATGTACTGCCCACACCAAGGATTGCGGGGCCTACCTCGGTCACTGTTTCTCAGACTTATTATGCCTCTTCCTCCAACCCCTCCTCCTCCTCCTACTCTCAATTACCATCCGTGAGCATGGCGCCGTCAGTCGGTAGCTCTAGGCACAGCAGTACTGCCGTGGGTAAGCGCCAACAGGCGGTGCTGAAACTGCTGAGCTTAGGTGACAAGAGGCACACCGCCCAAGAGCTGTTACAGGGCATCACGGGGCAGACCGATATTTGGCTGGGTCCGCTGAACCTCAAACCAGGCATAGATATGTGTGACAACGGGCGTAACCTGGTGGCGGCTCTGCAACTCAGCAGACTCACACATGTGCCATGCCTGGCCCACGTGTTCAATCTTGTGGTTCAGCGGTTCCTCAAGACCTACCCCAATTTGTCTGCGACGCATCTGTACGCATTTCCGCAAGTCAACCACAGATGCTGCCACTCTCAGGGCAGTGCAACGGCGCTTACAACTGACAGCTCACCGACTGTTGTGCGACGTGCCCACGCGATGGAAGTCCACATTACACATGTTAGCCAGGGTTTAGCAGCGCAGAGCGATTGTAGACTGCCAGATGACAACTTCCACGAGAACTGGTAGTCAGGTTAGTCAGCTTTCTCAAGTCTACAATGAGGAGTGGACGTGGATGTCTGATATCTGTCAGGTGTTAAGCAACTTTGAGGAGTCAACACAGATGGTCAGCAACGATGCCGCCATTATCAGCGTCACCATCCCGCTGCTTTGTCTGCTGAAAAACTCACTGCTCAGCATGAAGTCAGAGGCTTTGTGCTTGTCACAGGAGATGGGGGAAGAAGATACGTTGCTTGATAGCCAGAGCACCCTCAGGTCTGTTTCTCAGCACGTATTGGAGGAGGGGGAGGAGGAGGATGAGGAGGAAGAGGAGGAGAATGTTGGCAAGACTGAAGAGGGTACTAATGCTCATTCCTTCTTATCTGTTGAGCGCATATGGGCTGAAGAGGAGGAGTTGGAGGAGGAGGAAATGGAGATTCAGCCTATTGAGGAGAGGGAATTCTTGCGTGTTGGGACACATGGCTGACTTCATGTTAGGCTGCCTTTCCCGTGACCCTCGCATTAGAAGCATTTTTGACAACACCGATTACTGGGTGTTCACCCTCCTGGACCCCCGGTACAAGCAGAACTTTTCCACTCTCATTACTGTAGAGGAAAGGAGTATGAGAGTGAATCAATATCAACAGGCCCTGGTGCACAAGCTGAAACTATCCTTCCCATCTGACACCGCTAGCGGCAGAGGACTTAGTTCTGTGGGCCAACTAGCGGGGAAGAGGAGGCGAGCAGGCAGCTTGTCAAGCACTGGCAGGGGAACACTCTCCAAGGCCTTCGCCCGTTTTATGTCACCCCAGCAAGACTATGTCACCCATCCCCAGTCTAGGCAGAGTAGACCATACCAACGCCCTGTGTGAGCACTCTGCTCCATACAACTACTGGGTTGCAAAGCTGGACATGTGACTTGAACTGGCGCTGTACGCCTTGGAGGTGCTGGCCTGCCCTGCCGCTAGCGTGTTGTCAGAGCGGGTCTTCAGTGCAGCTGGTGGCATCATCACTGATAAGCGTACACACCTGTCAACTGACAGCGCAGACAGGCTGACGCTTATTTAAATGAATAAAGCCTGGATTTCACCGGAATGCAAATCTCCACCGAGGGAAAGCAGCTCAACATGAAGATTCTTTATGTATCCTCTCCTCTCCTCCTCCTTCTCTTCGCACACAAACGCTGAGCCAATAGGCAATTTTGAGGGCCAACTGACGCTCTTTACAAACAATGTTTACGGAGGGCCACCTACAGGCCCTCTCTCCAATAAATTTTTCTGGAGGGTCAACTTCAGACACTCCAAAACATATTTTTGGGAGGATCACCTACAGCCATTTGACTGCAATCTCAGTCTGACCAAGGCATTGGTGGTGTCACCGCCATGCTGTGCCAGGGTAAATTTTTGGGTGGTTCACCGGCTACCTCAAGTAACTTGGTCAATTGGGGGTGTCACCGTCATGCTGTGTGAGGGTAAAATTTTATGTGCTTCACCTGCTACCTCAGTCTAACTTGGTCACTCTGGGTTCACCGCCTTGCTATGTTAGGCTACATGTTTGGGTGGCTCACCTGCTACCTCAACTAACTTGGTCACTTGTTGGTGTCACCACTAGATTGCGGCTACTGTGCCGCACACCACATAGTTGTTCACTGGACTGTAGTATATATAACTTAGAGAAAAAAAAATGTACTCTTTAGACTGTGGCTACTGTGCCACACACTCCATAATTGTTCACTGGACTGTAGTATATATAACTGAGAGAAAAAAAACGTACTGTTTAGACTGCAGCTAATGTATAGCACACTACAGAATTGTTCACTGCACTGTAGTATATATAACAGAGAAAAAAACGTATTCCCTAGACTGCACTACAGATCCCAGCAAGCCAAGGTACAGCAGCAGCAAAAATGAGTACTGAGAGGACTTTGGGAATTTTTTTTTGGGTCTGTGTGAACCACGTGCTGTCCCCTTTCTGCCACCAGTCGCTGTGCACAGTGTGCAGCCAAGATGGCGGTAGCTGCACTACAAGTCCCAGCCAGCAGGAGACAAAAAAAAAAAAAAGGTGCTTGTGGCCCTTAGAAGGGCTGTTGGGTTCTTTAAGGATGATTCCTGCCTAACCAAAATCTAAATTGAGGCCCTAACACTCTCCCTGACAGACAGCAGCTCTATCCCTAATCTCATCCAGGCGGCATCTGAGGCGAGCAGCGCGGGACCAGATTCTTATATTCCCAGGTCATCTGATCTGGCCAGCCAATCCCTGCTATCGACTTGTAGGGGTTCCACGTGATGCTAGGAGGTACCAAAGACTCTCCTGCATGTTGATTGGCTGAGAAAAAGGCGCCTAACATGCAGGAAGAGGAAGATGCCATTTCCTCGAGTATCGCGAGATGCTCGTCCGAGTATCGAGCATGTACGAATACCCTAATGCTCGAACGAGCACCAAGCTTGGACGAGCATGTTTGCTCATCTCTAATCACCTGCAATGATTTAGTCATAATGGTCTTAAAGGAGTTGTCTGCTTTTGTAATATTGATGACCTATACTTAGAATTGGTCATCAATATCAGATTGGTGAGGGGGGGCTGACTGCCAGCACCCCCGCCAATCAGCTGTATGAAGAGGACTATGCCTGCTACTTACAGTATAGCATGTCATACCCACAAGAATAAAATTAAATACATGGAAAGTGCTGCTGTGCCTGATGTCCTGTCCTCGTAGGCATCATATGATGCCACTTGAAATATTGTTATGTATTTTATCTGTTGTCCTAAATGTAAAGGATTATTGGTTATGTATATATCACTTAGGCCCCATTCACATGACCATAAGGGCTCCGTGCCCGTATTGTGGACCGCAAACCACGGTTCTGCAATATATATGGGCTCTGGCCATGTCTAGTCCGTGCTGCAGATGTGGACCCATTGACTTGATTGACTACACGATTTGCAAAATACAGCGAAAGATAGAACATGTACTATCTTTTGTGAAGGGAAGGCACGGATCAGAAGCCAACAGAAACACTTGGAAGTACTTCTGTGGGCTTTCAGGTCCATGATTCCTCACCGCAAAAGATAAGACATGTCCTACCTTTTTCCATATTTTGTGGATCGTAGACCCATTCAAGTCAATGTGTCTGCACCACAATATGGAATTCACCCGGCTGATGTCTGTACATTGCGGACTGCCATTTGTGGTCCGCAGCATGGGCACGAAGCCATTATGGTTGTGTGAATGGGCCCTAATGCATAGTTTTGTATATATATATGTGATATATATATGGGTTGGTTCTAGCTTTGTTAGAAAACAACTCTCATGTTCTATATTATGTCTGATTTTCATTTTTTACATGAATCATGGTATAACCCCTTTAAAACTGACAGTGCTTGACCTAATAAAGGCCAGCAGGTCTGAGCAGTATTAGTGCCTATTAGGGCATAGTTTAGTTAAGTCATCACTGATGCTCTTGTAATTTTCAAGCACAGGGAATAATGTAATGTCTTGAACAAATATGACTCTGTATAATATATTATGGCTTTAAAATTAATGACCTAACCTTAGAATAGGCCATCAATCTGGATTAATGGAAGTCCTTGCTTGGCACCCAGTCAGCTGCACGATGGGTCCATGGAGTTTAGACAACAAGTGCAGCCTCTTCATTCTTTAAATCAGTCTATATCTAACTGGATGCTATACATTTAGTAGTGAGTCTGCATTGTAATACAGCTTTGTCCCATTCAAGTCCAAGGGACAATGTTATAATACCTATCATGGCTGATACAAAAAGTATGATATGCTTTGTCAAGTGGACCAATGTAAACAATGATGAGGTTGCAGTTCTCGCCCATGAGTTGAAGCCCCACTGATCTTATATTCATGGTGGTCTACCCTATGGTTAGCTGATTAATTTTTTTAAAACCTAGATAAACCCTATAACGTGTACATTCCACAATGCTGTAAAACTCATAGTTCCAGTTGTCACAAGTCATTAGGGTTAAAATAAAGGAAACCATTACCTACACAGACTCTTGCACTCAGTGGGTTGCTTTAAAAACTCCTCCACCCAAATGTAAATAGACGCTTTCCTGTCCCAGGATGATGCTATGTAAACTGAAAAAAGAAACTGCACGCTTTGGTTTTATGCAGCTATTGGCGACTGCCCTTACTAGAGTTACAGCATGTGTGTGTCTTTACATTACTGATAATACAATGTATATACTGTAATTTCATGAAGTGATTTTTGCTTTATTAATAAATCTGCAATTGTATAGGTAACATTTCACTCTTTTTTGTGATAATATATAATATAGTGGTCTCTCAATATACAATATTAATTGGTTCCAGGAGGACCATTGTATGTTAAAACCATTGTAAGTTGAATAATTGGTTCCAAAGCCCCAAAATGTCATAAAAGATAAGAGAAAAGAAATATTTAAGAAAAATAAGCAGATATCTAAGACAGATAACACAATTCCTTACATATAACAGTTAGGAATGGCTGCTAACTAGCAACTAATACAGATATTTTACCAGAGAAGTGGCCTTGATTGGTTGGATCTGAGTCTGAGACATTGTATGTTGAGTCTAGTTTCAACTTACGATGGGTCAGAAAAGACCATTGTATATTGAAAATATTGTATCCTGAGGCCATTGTATCTTGAGGGATCACCGTATTGTAAATCTTATTGTCAATACAATCTTGTATTAATACTCCACAAACTTTCCTTTTAACAACTATACAGCATTATCAAATAATGCCAGTGGAGAAGATGGAAACCAAACTACAACTCTACAGTCAACAGGTATTTCCTTGTCTTTTCTTTCCATTGCTATGCGACAGAACGTCATGAACTTGTTGTTTAAAAGTGTAAAAATGGGATTGTGCATAAACACATTACAAATATGGATTACACATTACAAATATTTGGGCAAATCACATAAAACAGCACCCAGCACTATTGTGCTGTTAATACTGGCAGGTGAAAACTAAGAGGAAGAAGATAAAGGATTTCATGAAAGGGGGCCTTGCCCTAATTGGCTCAGATGCTGACAGACAACCTAATCAGCCAATCAAGGGCAAGATTTAAGGAAGTCCTTTTGATGAAAACCTCACAGAACCCCATTCTGTGTTCAACTAACAACCTGAAAGGATGTCTTGTGGCAGTGTCTGAAAAAGGCTATTGCAGACACAAGTCTCTAATCTGGTGTGAAATGGACACTGTAAGTAGATAATAGGGAGTGAATAGGGAGATATAATTGAGTATATTTTAGGTACTTTGATCAGAAAGAAACAGAACAAGTGGAGGAGTCAGCTACTAGTTTTGCATTACAAAATCCTGCAAGAAAATATTTTTCAGCCATCCAGCTTTTTGTAAAAAAAGTTTCTACAGTTCACAGATTTATTGCCAGTACCCCAATAGCACAACTTTTACAGCAAGCACTGAGAAACTGCATATGTGCTTTCTCAAAACCTGTTTAAATTTGTAATTGTGCACATCAGTGTATTATATCGTGTTACTGAACATCCTGTATATTACCGCAAGATAACAGGTAGTTACAGCAAATGCATTTTACTGTAGTAAAGCAAATTATCCCACCCAGGATAGTGAACACATTACTTCAACAGACTGTACTGCAAAAATTTAAACCCGTGACATTTCATTTATAAGCCTCATAATAAAAAGTCTGGAAAACAAAAGAATGGAAAATCAAAGACCCACACCTCATCAGTTGAGATTCAACATGTGGATAGTAGACGCGGTAACAGCACTAGCCATCCAGCCAGTAGTAATTTTAGATCATAGTTCTCCTTCTTGCTTCCAATAGGTCCCACATTATTATTGAGGACAAAGAGAATGAGATTGTGGACTGGATGGCTCACACCTCCTGTCAGTCACAGCAGAATTTTGTCAATATCACTTCTGAGTCTATGCGCTATGCAAGATACTAGAGACCCTCCCTATTGATGATTTGTGTTAGAATAGTCAGTGTTTGGACTGTCATTAGGAGGAGGTTCAGGAGGAGGCAGGGGACAACATGCATAGCTGTGTTGGCAGTAATGGCAGGAGGGGCAGTGGTAGTGACAGTGGCCAGGGCCGGCCGGCGCCCTGTGCAAAACTTTCTCTCGGCGCCCCCCCCCCCCCATTTATATATATATTTACTTAAAGAAGTATGTGTGCCATCCCATCTCCATTATCCCATACAGAAAAATATAGTGACAGTACTAACGTCATACAGTATAGAGCTATAAATAAAGTGTAGAGATATATAGAGTGATATAGGACTGTATAGAGAGCTATAAATACAGTGCAGAGATATATAGAGTAGGACAGTATATATATATTTATATATAATATATATTTATATATATATTTATAGCTCTATACAGTCTGACTTTTAATACTGTCACTATATTTTCCTGTATGGGATAATGGAGATGACATACACATAGCTCACATCACTAAACCCCTCACTGGTGTTTAAATCATGTGTGAGTTATGTGTGCCATGACTGCCATCTCTATTATCCTATACAGGATGGGGCCTTAAGTATATAAAATAAGGATGGGGCCTTAAGTATATAGTCCCGCACTTACTTACAGCAGTGCAGCCGCTAACTTTCCCCTACCACCCTCCAGTCCTTCTGCGCATGTGTGACGTCAGCCCAGGGCCGGCTCCAGGTTCAGGTGGGCCCTTGGGCGATAAAGTCTCAGAGGGCCCCCTTACAGAGTGATAACTATCTGTGTATAGATAATATAGTAGATGTCCCCTGCAGTCCTTTGTAACTGTAGAGGTAACACAGTGATGGCTATCTGAGTATAGAAAATGTAGTAGTGTTACCTGCAGTCCTGTGTAAAATCGCAGATAACACTAGTACTGATAATGTGGTACTACCACAGATCAGCGTCTTGTGCCCCCATCAGACCTCAGATCAACACAATGTGCCCCATCAGACCTCAGGTCAGCGTCTTGTGCCCCCATCAGACCTCAGGTCAGCGTCTTGTGCCCCCATCAGACCTCAGGTCAGCGTCTTGTGCCCCATCAGACCTCAGGTCAGCGTCTTGTGCCCCCATCAGACCTCAGGTCAGCGTCTTGTGCCCCCATCAGACCTCAGGTCAGCGTCTTGTGCCCCCATCAGACCTCAGGTCAGCGTCTTGTGCCCCCATCAGACCTCAGGTCAGCGTCTTGTGCCCCCATCAGACCTCAGGTCAGCGTCTTGTGCCCCCATCAGACCTCAGGTCAGTGTCAGCGTCTTGTGCCCCATCATACCTCAGATCAACGTCTTGTGCCCCCCTCAGATCAGGGTCTTGTGCCCCCCTCAGACCTCAGATCAGGGTCTTGTGCCCCCCTCAGACCAGCATCTTGTGCCCCCCCCTCAGACCTCAGATCAACATCTTGTGCCCCCATCAGACCTCAGATCAGCGTTTTGTGCCCCCCTCAGACCAGCGTCTTGTGCCCCCCCTCAGACCTCAGATCAGCCCACCCAGCCACTTTAAAAAAACATACTTACCTGTTCTGCGCTGCCGCTGCCATCAGGTTCCCCGCTCCATTGTCTTCCCTGCCGGCGCACACTATGACCTGACGCTGTGTCAGGCCATAGTGCGCGCCGGCAGGGAAGACAGTGGAGCGCGGAACCTGATGGCAGCGGCAGCGCAGAACAGGTAAGTATGTTTTTTTTAAAGTGGCTGGGTGGGATGATCTGAGGTCTGAGGGGGGCACAAGACGCTGTACAGGAGCAGGCCGGGCCATTAAGGGGGTGCTCTGGCAGGGCACCCCCTTAACTGGCCGTGAGTGAAGCGCCTTGTGCAACCGCACGGGTCGCACACCCCAAAGGCCGGCCCTGACAGTGGCACTCAGGGCAAATACAGACCTGGAAATCAGGAGAGGGGTCAAGGAGCCCACAATAGTTTAAAAGTGGTAGGGAAGGTAAACTGAATCAGGGTGCTAAGGAGGAGGTGACATCTGAGGTGGAGGGTGGTGGCCACAGTGAAAATAAAGACTAAAAGCAACATATGGCCAGAACCTCCCAAAAAGCTGTCAAGGCAAAAAAGTCTGCTGATATTATGGCCAGCCCTGAAAGTGGTGATGCTTCCAGACTTAAGTGAAGCTGAGCTGCCGCTAGTTTTGTGTGTGTACCTCCTGTCTGGCAGTTTTTCTCCACAGTGCCAGAAGACAATAGCATTGCCATGTGCAAGATGTGCAGGATTAAAATAAGTTGTAGGTATTCAAACACAAATATCGGCACCATGGATCTATTACAGCACATGCAGTTGCATCAAAAGTTCCTGTGGGAAAATAGAAATGGATGCCAGCTAGTGCAACAAGAGTGTCCTACTTCTCCCGGTCTCCTTTGCAGCAGCCAGGCCACATCCACATGCAGTACAGTGTCCCTAAAAAAAAAAAGCAGGGCAGAGGGTCGCTCCCATTCCTCCCTCCTCCTATTATATGTGTAGGATGAAGCATTGCCTTGTCGTGTCAGTTCCTACATAATATTATTCACTCTAAAATGGTTTGTCCCAACTTAAACAGCAAATCTCTAAGTGATAAAATGCTAGTGATCACGTCCAGCAGCTTTCTTATATGGTCATATTTCATTATCCAAACTGGGAGATACTTTGGATAACACTAACATGGAAAAGGACTTAAAGGGTTTCTGTCACCAGAAATCACCCTATTAAACCAAGTGTCATTTGCAATGAGCAAATGACACTTGATGACAGTAATGTTAGTCTCATATTTCTGGGTCCAGCAGTTTAGCCAAAAAATAGGTTTTTATAATATGCAAATGACCTCCCCTAGGTGCAGTAGGCGTGAACCTGCACCTAGGAGAGGCCGTAATAACGCCTCTTACCACGCCTCCGTAGCGCTGATTGACAGGGCCGGGCAGCCAGCTCTTTCGGCTCCCGGCCCTGTACGATCCCGAAATCCCGCGCACTGCGGTAGTACATCCGCGCACGAAGGAGCCGGGACCCGGGCGGCCGCCGGCTCTCAACGCGCGTGCGCGGATGTACTACCGCAGTGCGCAGGCGCGGGATTTCGGGATCGTACAGGGCCGGGAGCCGAAAGAGCTGGCTGCCCGGCCCTGTCAATCAGCGCTACGGAGGCGTGGTAAGAGGCGTTATTACGGCCTCTCCTAGGTGCAGGTTCACGCCTACTGCACCTAGGGGAGGTCATTTGCATATTATAAAAACCTATTTTTTGGCTAAACTGCTGGACCCAGAAATATGAGACTAACATTACTGTCATCAAGTGTCATTTGCTCATTGCAAATGACACTTGGTTTAATAGGGTGATTTCTGGTGACAGAAACCCTTTAATAATTTTAGTGGCAAACTAAACCAGTGTCAGACAGCTGCTGCCAAGGCTAATAATATTATGAGGTGCATCAAAAGATAGATGCCTGTAAAGAGAACATAGTCCTGCCACTTTACAAATCACTAGTCAGACCACACTTGGAGTACTGTGTACGGTTCTGGGCTCCTGTGAACAAGGCAGACATAGCAGAGCTGGAGAGAGTTCAGAGGAGGGCAACTAAAATAATAACTAGAATGGGTGGACTACAGTACCCTGAAAGATTATCAAAATTGGGGTTATTCATTTTAGAAAAAAGACAACTGAGGGGAGATCTAATAACCATGTATATATACAGAGATGTCTCCAAAGATGTATTTATCTCCAGCACTGTGACTGACGAGGGGACATCCTCTGCGTCATGAGGAAAGAAGGTTTGTACACAAACATAGAAGAGGATTCTTTATGGTAAGAGCAGTGAGACTATGGAACTCTCTGCCTGAGGAGGTGGTGATGGTGAATTCACTAAAAGAGTTCAAGAGGGGCCTGGATGTATTTCTGGAGGGTAATAATATTACAGGTTATAGTTACTAGAGAGGGGTCGTTGATCCAGGGAGTTACTCAAATTGTCTGATTGGAGTAGGGAAGTAAATTTTTTCCCCTAAAATTAGGAAAATTTGCTTCACCTCACTGGGTTTTTTTGGTTTTTGCCTTCCTCTAAATCTACTTGCAGGATAACAGGCTGAACTGGATGGACGGAATTTTTTTCAGCCCTACAAACTATGTTACCATGTTATTTTTAAAATGCAACTCCACTCTGGCTAATGGGGAGGGTTGCTGAGTAGAGAACTCCCGTGTACTTCCATATAATCTAACAGCTCAATGAAAATCCCCTTAAAGAGCATAATGAAGCAAACCATTTAAGAGCAACAAAGGTCCATTTATTTAAGTGCTTGGAAAAATATTCTCCATGCAAAGGTCAGACTTCAGAAGACTTAAAATTCTAGTGTCACTAAGTTTTCAGTACATTTTTTATATTTCATTCTCATTTTTTGAATTCTAAACATTTATGAAAATAAAGTCTAAGCTTTTGATATATATAGTACAGACCAAAAGTTTGGACACACCTTCTCATTCAAAGAGTTTTCTGTATTTTCATGACTATGAAAATTGTAGATTCACACTGAAGGCATCAAAACTATGAATTAACACATGTGGAATTATATACTTAACAAAAAAGTGTGAAACAACTGAAAATATGTCCTATATTCTAGGTTCTTCAAAGTAGTCACCTTTTGCTTTGATTACTGATTTGCATGCTCTTGGCATTCTCTTGATGAGCTTCAAGAGGTAGTCACCTGAAATGGTTTTCACTTCACAGGTGCGCCCTGTCAGGTTTAATAAGTGGGATTTCTTGCCTTATAAATGGGGTAGGGACCATGAGTTGTGTTGGGCAGAAGTCAGGTGGATACACAGCTGATAGTCCTACTGAATAGACTGTTAGAATTTGTATTATGGCAAGAAAAAAGCAGCTAAGTAAAGAAAAACGAGTGGCCATCATTACTTTAAGAAATGAAGATCAGTCAGTCCGAAAAATTGGGAAAACTTTGACCAGGTCAATGCCACACAGAGTTCTAGCAGCAGACACATCTCTACAACAACTGTTAAGAGGAGACTGTGTGCAGCAGGCCTTCATGGTAAAATAGCTGCTAGGAAACCACTGCTAAGGACAGGCAACAAGCAGAAGAGACTTGTTTGGGCTAAAGAACACAAGGAATGGACATTAGACCAGTGGAAATCTGTGCTTTGGTCTGAGGAGTCCAAATTTGAGATCTTTGGTTCCAACCACCGTGTCTTTGTGCGACGCAGAAAAGGTGAACGGATGGACTCTACATGCCTGGTTCCCACCGTGAAGCATGGAGGAGGAGGTGTGATGGTGTGGGGGTGTTTTGCTGGTGACACTGTTGGAGATTTATTCAAAATTGAAGGCATACTGAACCAGCATGGCTACCACAGCATCTTGCAGCGGCATGCTATTCCATCCGGTTTGCATTTAGTTGGACCATCATTTATTTATCAACAGGACAATGACCCCAAACACACCTCCAGGCTGTGTAAGGGCTATTTGACCAAGAAGGAGAGTGATGGGGTGCTACGCCAGATGATCTGGCCTCCACAGTCACCAGACCTGAACCCAATCGAGATGGTTTGGGGTGAGCTGGACCGCAGAGTGAAGGCAAAAGGGCCAACAAGTGCTAAGCATCTCTGGGAACTCCTTCAAGACTGTTGGAATACCATTTCTGGTGACTACCTCTTGAAGCTCATCAAGAGAATGCCAAGAGTGTGCAAAGCAGTAATCAAAGCAAAAGGTGGCTACTTTGAAGAACCTAGAAAATAAGACATATTTTCAGTTGTTTCACACTTTTTTGTTAAGTATATAATTCCACATGTGTTAATTCATAGTTTTGATGCCTTCAGTGTGAATCTTCAATTTTCATAGTTATGAAAATACAGAAAACTCTTTGAATGAGAAGGTGTGTCCAAACTTTTGGTCTGTTCTGTACATTTCTACAAATTCACTTATTTTAATTAATTGCCTTAATTCATACATTTTAAACAGAAAGAGATGCTGCATTAAGGTCGACAATACATTATACATCTTGATCCCGTGCTGCTATACCTATATTTAATTAGCTCTATTCAATTTCTGATTTGCCTGCTTTCTAAATGCCATAATCAATAAATCCACTTTATCATTACCCATTCCAAACATCTTCCATTCAATTTAGTTGGCAAACTATACTCTTTTGGAACAGTTACTAATGAGATTTATATGATTATGTCACCAAGGCAATGTGACAACCACTTTGTGTATATCAGGACTGTGGTATAGTAAATTCCATGTAACATTCAGCAAGATGCAAGCAGATAATTCTGACAAATCTAGATTATAAGCGCTGTATTATATTTATTACATTGTTAAAATATTTAGCAGCTATTCTGTTACTAATAAAAAGTTATTGTACATTTATCATTTTAGCAGTATAACTATGAAAGTTCTGTTCATGCTGGCATAATGACAATTATACCACTTGTGTGTCTTAATAATAAAAAAAAAAAAGCAGAAATTGTTTGATTAAAGACTTTAATTGTTTTGAAATGGCAAAGTCTGGCAAATGCTATTGAAGTTAACGGAATAGCTGAATCACATATTAAGATGTGCCTATATGACAACTATTAAAATACAGATACCAGCCGTGTGCATCCCACACTTTGCGCCGGCCCTAGTATAGAAATACCCAGATTCTATAATCTGCCAAATGGTCGCATGGATTCGGACAGTACATGGATGACATCTGTCTGCTGGCCACAATTTTTTTGGCCCCTAGAAATTAACAGGTGTGATCGGACACTGACCCAAAATACAGTCATGTGGATGTAGTCTGTCACTTGCAAAATCAATTTCAAGCATATCTCCAGTCAGTGCTCCAAAACATAACCATACCTTTCTTGTGAAAATCCTGTCCTCTAATCCTGAGAAATGCATTATTTTATATTTATGCAAATATGGGGCTGCTCTATTTTATACCTGACTTTTCCTGCATTATTGCTTACAGCTCTGAAGTCTCAGGGACTGTCAAACAAGAAGGGATGCGCTGGGTATTGGTATGGTGGAGCAATAGTGCACCAAATGGGGAGGTGCCCAGTAAAAATGCCCCCAGTGCTCCCATGCCATTAAATGCCCATTAAGAAATGCCCCCAGTGCCAGTAAGAAATGCCCCCAGTGCTTCCATGTGCCAGTAACAAATGCCCCCAGTGCCCACATGTGCCAGTAAAAATGGCCCCAGTGCCTGTAATAATGCCCCCAGTGCCAGTAAAAATGCCCCCAGTGCCCCCAAAAATGCCCCCGGTGCCCCCTTTTGCTGGTAAAAATGCCCCCCAGTGCCCCCTTATGCCAGTACAAATTCCCCCAGTGCCTGTAATAATGCCCCCAGTGCCCCCATTTGCCAGTAAAAATGCCCCCATGTGCCCCCAATAGAGCTCCGGTCCAGGACTACAACAATAAAAAAAATAAACACTTATACTTACCTCCATGGTGCTGGCAGCGATGCGATGCAGGCCTCTTCCGGCCTGTGTCCCGCGCTGTACGGCTCAGGCGGTGCGATGACGTCATCGCGCCGCCTGAGCCGGCCTCTGATAGGCCTAGTGCCTGCAGCCTATCAGAGGAACAGACGCCTCTCCCTCCCCTGCCCCCCAGGCATCCTGAGTACGGGCGATACAGATGACTATGGAGATGAGCGCTTCCACAATGGAAGCGCTCATCTCCCTCTGCCCCGCCGCCGCCCCCAACTGTGCGCAGGGCCACGCCGCACCTGCCTAATTGGCGGTACGGCCCTGCAAGTGGCAAGGGGGGCCCTAGGGGCCCCCCTGGCTTAGGGGCCCGGTCGCAACTGCGACTGCTGCGACCTCTATAGCTGCGCCACTGTCTTCTAGCATAATAGCTAATAACGCTGGATATGTGAAATCCAAAGATGTAGCCCCGGGGAAGTCTGCAGACACTTTTTCATCAACAGCAACACATCCTAAAACAGATGTAAACTAGACAAAAGCCGGCAGCTGTTAATCTCTGAAGGGTAATTTAAAAAAGAAGACAACTACTGGTACCTGTCATGTTTATGGCTCTGGTGCTATAGTGATGCATTTTCTTAATTGTCGTGCTTTAATTTAAGGAGCCAAGTATGTTTTTGTGCTTCAAATTACTGCATGTTGTTTAATTTGAGCAGCTTCCTGATAACCTCACACTGAAACAATACTTTGGAAAGGAAAAGTACCTCTTCAATTCAAAACAACAGCCCATAATGACCTATGGTGACATAGAAATTACAGCTCTGGCCAAAGAAATATCAGATGATATATCTTAGTGTCTCAGTCTCAAGGACAACTGACATAGTATGGGGAATTCACTCCCCTACATGCTAGACCACCCACTTACCAATGCTAATACAAAACACAAAAGAAAAAAATTGAATAACTGGTCAAGCACAGACTAATCAAATCAGAATAAAATATATGAGATTTACTTATAAGATCAAAAATTAAATCCCACGAAAATTGATGAAAAGTGCATTTGCAATTCAACACACATGACAACACACATATCCCACTGGCCAGTGCATCACAATATAAGAACAGCAAGAAACATTCAGTACTTTGTGAGAAAAGTGCATTGCCAAAGAGTAGTTTAGGAGCAAACAACTCAATTAAGGTGTACAAACATCTCAAAGATGATCAAGAGAAATAGAAAGTCTCCAGAGCTAAATTTCAAGTGTCTAAATAATTATGTCCATGCAAAATTTTAGTTCTTCTGTTTCAAAAATGCTGTTTGCACTTAGTCATTATGGCGTATTGACTGCAAATAGATGAGGAGAAAACCTGATTTTTTTAGCACAAGATCGCAACATGACAAAATCTAGAAAAAGTGAGAGTCTGAAGACTTTCTGAATGTGCCGTGTATATACACTCTGACAAAAAAACGATGTATATAAGGAAGTGGTTACAATATTAAAGTGAAAGGATACGTTTATGGAGGAAAATGGTACAACTGAAAGGAGGCTCTGGTACTCTGTTTAAAGGGGTTTTCCGAGTTATATATATTGATGACCTATCCTCAGGATAGGTCATCAATATCAGATCGGCGGGGGTCCGACACCCGGCACCCCCGCCGATCAGCTGTTTGAAGAGGAGGCACGCGCCGTATCAGCGCTGCCTACTCTTCACTGTTTACATGCTGGCCCTAACGGGGTAGTGGTGAGTAGGTGTAATTACACCTCACCGCCCCATTCATTTCTATGGGAAGAATCGCTTCAATACAAGTCTATGGAAGCGATTCTTCCCATAGAAATAAATGGGGCGGTGAGGTGTAATTACACCTACTCACCACTACCCCTGTTACGGCCAGCATGTAAACAGTGAAGAGGAGGCAGCGCTGGTACGGCGCGCGCCTCCTCTTCAAACAGCTGATCGGCGGGGGTGCCGAGTGTCAGACCCCCGCCGATCTGATATTGATGACCTATCCTGAGGATAGGTCATCAATATATATAACTCGGAAAACCCCTTTAAGTGCCTCTAGCCTTGGTACAGGATGAAAGCATGGAGAGCATTGAGGCATACAGGTTACATATGATATCCTGCAACACATTTGCCCACAGGTGTTGCAGTTGGCCCTGTAGCTCCTGCACACTTGTAAGTTGCCGAAGCTGGCTTCCCAGTTGGTCCCATGAATGCTTTATTGGTGATCAATCTGGTGACTGGGAAGGTCAATGAAGTGTTGAAACCTGGCAGAGACATACTGTACCTGGCAAACCTTTGCTGTGTGTGGGGCGAGCATCATCCTGCGAGAAAATGCCAGTTGGAAGCCCTGCCATGAGAGGGGTGACATAATAGATAAAATAATGTGAGAGGTACTGGAGGATGTTTCTCTTTGATCAGTGACAGAACGGACAGTGTGAATAGGTTGGTAGACAGATGCCGGGAACTGCAGCACTGTGGAGAGCTTTGTGGGTGAGGTTGGGGAGTTTGAACGGCATTCTGTGGTGGATGGGAAAGCAGTGAAGTGACTGGCACAGGCTAAAGGAATTGGTAGAGTGGCTGGAGAGAAAGATAAGAAAGACACTACAGTATAAATGTTTGTCTCAATTGACTACTTAAAGTTTCATTAAACAAATTCTTATTGAACATCTTTCTATGTTACAGGTGTCGTAGACATAACTGGTGTACCTAGTACTATACCAACTACAATTATTACAAACACAGGTAAGCATATGAAGTGCTGTAACTCTAACACTTTATTCTGTATAGTTTTTATTAATATGTTTAAAATAAGTTTTTCAATGGTTAAAGTTTATTGAAGTAGTAGGAGACCAGGTATTTACCATTCCACCAACCAACATTGGACATCTGGTCGCTAGCTATCTTCTCTGCCCATTGATAACCAAGTAACCTACCTATTCCACTTTCTACACTGAATGCATGTTTTACTACTGCTTCAACACTAGACTTCCGCTACCTTCATAATGCTTCAGCCCTACTTACTGTACTTGAGGTACCTTCCAATCCTTGTATAAAAAAATGGCATCAGTTGTGCTTAGGTCATGCATAAAAAAAATGGACAGACACAACTGATATATATGACTGAAACCTAAGAAAATGTCTCTGAAGAACTTGAGAAACTTTGAGGGGAATTTATCTAAGGCTGTACAACATTGTTCCAGTGCATTTTTTGCGTGTGACATTTGCAATCGTTTAGGACTTTCCACTGCTCACACTTGTGCCACACCCGATGTTTGGTATACTATGTTTGAGCGGTATACTACAGGATCCATCGGCTGGGCCACTTCTGTACTGAACTGTGCCTGTGCCAAACACTAAAGCGACAGTGCAGGCGTGAGACTTTGGGACCAGGCATGATTACGTCTTCACTGCCTGACCAGGTCACTTAAAGTGGTGGAAGAATGGCCTGTAGGAGAGTGAGCAGAGCCCCTGGGTGCAAGGATGTGCACCCATAAACTAATTTGCATATTATAAACATGCTGTTTTCTCTGCAATGAGGCCACGGAGCAAGGTGGGACCAACATCATTAGCTTCAGTTGACAAGAGTACATCTCCCACGTCAGCTGGTTTATTGAGCGATACAGTATTTAGTAACAGATTCCCTTTAAGCTTTAAGTGGAAATCGCCTTTAAACATGTTGAAAACATCCTACAAATATATTTTATTATATTTTTATTCCAAGGAGTTGAATGTTAACTACTTGTCTCTGACACTAAAGTATGGAACTTGTAAATATGTAACACTACACAAACAGAACAAAGTAAATAACATAACATAAGCTCTAGAGAACAATACCCTTTTAGTTAGTAGATGGCTTTATTTGCATGTGTTGATAAAATGTAAAGAATAAAGTGTACAGCTTGTGGAAGATATACAAATAAATTATACATAACATACAATGCCTGCTGCATATCATCATTGTCCTCGAATAACCTTAAATTTATTATATTCAATAATGAACCTGAATTATTCATTAGAGCATTGTACTGGGTAATACACTTGCCGACTTTGCTTAGTATTATAACTTCTTTGTTATATCTCCTTTTTTAACTGCTATAATAATTTACAAATCATTAATTTACATAAATTGCAGATGACCAGGCAGAGGACTATGGTTATTCAATTTTGTTGTACATAATGACCCATTAGGAATTACTTCTTCTGCATTTTATTTTGGTTATTATGTTGATTTATATTACAATTGCATGCATTGGTTCGAGAATATGAATCCCCGTGACCATCTGTAAACTAATAGCAAAAAAAAAAAATAATAATATATATATATATATATATATATATATATATATATATATATATATGAAGTTATGATACAGATTATCACAAACAATGCAAAAGTGCAGTTCCAGTATTTCATTATGCCAGCTAATGGCAGTAAAATTACTTTACTATTGTAAATGTACTCAACTCAGATAATGCACAGATGTCAATTGGCATGTCAGCATTTTCTTTCCTGCACAGTACATGGTACTTTTTTAGCAATCAGTGAAGTCTGAAATATAATATATAGAGAGGAGAGAAGATTTGACAAATTTGATCCATTAGGAATTAATTTGTCACAAATCGCTATAAACCAGGTATACCCAGGACCCCCTGCCTAATCATATTCATGGTACACAGCATTGAGGCAGGAAAATCTTCATCAAAGCAATAAAATTGAGGGATCCACAACAGGGATGACTATAATCCCATGTGGATCCCTCCATAAGGGTTATGTTCCATCTCTACTATGAACCTGGTGGCAGTTTGCTTTTAAAATTATTCCATAATGAGAAAGAGTATCCAATAGTTGATCCCAGAAACCCAGAGTAGCATACCAGACTCTCTCTCTTGGATTCACCCTATACGAATCACAAGACATTCAGGTTCATTAGAATCTATTCTGTCATCTCTGCATATGAAAAAAAAATATCTGGAATGCGTTTTTAAATATGGTAGGCTCAGGAGGAAATGTTTTAATGAGAAACTAAAGAACAAGGGGTAGAATCTGAAATTAGTTGGGGATGTGAGAAATCAGCAATCACAGAAAAAGTGGTAGATGCTTGGAACACCTTACAGTAGATATGGTTGGAAAATCTACAGCAAGCCTGATGGTAACATCTATCTATCAGAAAAATAAAAAGGAAATATAAAGAAGATAAGATGGGCCAGGTGGCCTTTTTCTGCTGTTAGTTTTCTGTTTCTATGGTAAAACGGGACCTTTAATCTCTACATCATCCGTATAAAAGATGATTTTATACTCAATAGCAGAGAGTGGTGGGATGCTCCTGTGTACAGAGCAGTAATCAATAAAAAATGTATAAAAAAAAGGATCCCCTTTGATATAGATCTAATAACATACACAATCACTGAGAAGGCAGCCTAGAACTGTATTGATCCATACAATTTATATTGCTGCCACTGAGAAGTGTTTTCTGTTTTGTTAACTAAATCACTATTATTAATAGCAATTTTTACAGTTGTTAAAGGATTACAGCTTTCTGTTATAAATTGCAGTATTTTCTGGGGAGACTTATACATATTTATGATTATCCAGACAATAGTTAGCACAATACTTTCAAAAATTTCCACATTATGTACAATGGTATGTATTCAGGCACAAGTCACAATTCTACTTTTAGAGGTCTTATATTATTTTCATGTAAACTACAAAGTCGACATTATTATGACCAGCAGCTAATATCTAGAGCAGAGATCTCAAACTTGTGGCCCTACAGCTGTTGTAAAACTACAACTTCCATCATGCCAGGAGAGCCTACAGCTATTGGGGCATGCTGGGAGTTGTAGTTTTGCAACATCTGGAGGGCCACGAGTTTGAGATCCCTGTTCTAGAGTAACCGCTGTGTGTGGTTAAGCTAGACGGGCTGAAAGTGACTCAATAAAGGTCCTGATAGGTTGTCACAGGTATCTGGAGCCATGCTGACTGCAATGCATCTCACAGTTGCTGCTGTGTGGGAGAGGATCCATAGAGTGAACATGGCAATTGAGGTGGTATCACAGATGGTCAGTTGGGCTAAAGTCAGGGGAATTAGGGGGCCAGGGTGGTGCTTGGAAGTCTTGTTCCTGCTATTCCAACCAATGCTGGACATTTCTTGCCCTGTGACATGTTGTATTATCTTGCTGGAGGATCCCATCCGCCCCAGGGAAGACAATTAGCATGTATGTATATACATGATCTATGAGGATGGATTCATACCCAAATCAGTTGACTGTGCTTCCCACATGTATGAATCGGCCCAGAGAATGCCACGAAAACATTCCCTAGACCATAATGCTGCCACCACCAGCTTATGCTCTTCCATCAATGGTTGCAGAGTGTTTATTCTCTAAAGTTTTTTGCCTGGCACGCCAACGTCCATCCTTTCATTAAAGAAGGCAACACCTTGTCAATCACTTTGTCCAATTCCGATACTGAAGAAAAAAATTGAAGCCTTTTCTGTGAATTAAACTTTATTAGCAGAGGTACAGTGACCATCCATCTGCTTCGGAGCCCCATATGCAGTAGGGTTCTCCGAAATGTTCTTTTAGACACACATCTGGTATCCCCCTGTAGTGTATTGTTCCATCCTTGCACATCTTTGTAGCCAATGTTCACTTCTTACATCAATTGCAGATAGTGCTTTGCAGTTTCCACATCACTTATTCGCAGTGGTGCCATTTGTCCAGTTTCAGAAATACTGTCATCCTTGGCCTGAAAGCTAATAATCATCTTTTTGTAACTGATAAATCACCCCCTTTACCCATGACAGCAACAAGGGATATTTGTGCAGACAGCCTATCATTGAAAGTAGGAAGTGGTCATAATAATGTGACTCGACTCTGTATAGTGATTATTATTAGAATTGAGCAAATTGATTTGGCATGAATCGTATTTGTTATGAATTTTCCAAAAGTTTTGAGTTTCAACTCTAAGCTTTTTAGATTCGTCCCACACAAATTGCTCAAAATGGTGGGCTGCCATTTTACAGATCAAAGAAACAGAGAAGAACAATCACATAACCTTGTGGCCTAGCTTCCTCATAATGCTTTGCAAGCAGCCCTCCTTCTAGCACAGCCAATCATCAAGGACTTTAGATGTTAGACACTGATGACTCAGTGGATAAGTCACAGCCACTATAAAACATCCCAACTAGGGTCAACCTGTGTCAGTGTGTTAAAGCTGTATTAGACCTGATTTTACAGGCGATTGTCAGAAAGGAAGCGTTCTTCTCGTCAGTGGAGGAGACCACTGCATTTACATGCAGTGATCCCCTCGACAGTATGGGGAGGAGCAATCGCTAAAGCTATCACTTGCCCCCATACTGAATCATTGTTTGCCAGCAGCAGAATGTGATTATACAGTACAATTTGTTGCCGGCAATTGATGATTTTGAAACCTGCTGAAAGATTGTGATTGCCTGATGAACAAGCTCGTTCATCAGGTAATTGGTGGCAGTATTACACAGGCAGATCATCGGTAACAAACGTTCCTACGAACGCTTGTCAGCGATGATCTAACTGACAATCAACTGGTGTAATACAGCCTTTAGGTGCCAGAGATCTGGCAAAACATGTTGGGAGTGGCAGTGTACTATAGTTTTATCTATGTAGCATATATATGTATGAAACACTGCTCCTTTAGGCATTGACATTCACTAAAACTACATAGTAATAGTGATCAACTGCTGTCATAAGGTTTTAAATGATAAAATAAAAGTTACAACCTTACCCCATTGGGATACATTATAAGTTGATCAGTGGAAAAGGGTAACTTGCTGGTCAAGTGGATGGTTAAGACATACAACTTAAATATCGTTCCACTGCTGCGCTTGAGTGTACTGTAGCAAATATCCTATCAGTATAGATTCTTTTATATATAAATATAATTTTTCTATTGGCTTCTATGTAGCTGCTGTGTTGTAATAAAAGTAAGCTGCCCGTACTTGATGTGGTGAATATACAGCAATAAATAACAATCAACCCTCGCTTACTAGTAGGCACCTATCACTTCTTGCGGGGTATTGGTTCTGATGTCAGTTGGATGCTAGTTTTAATATTAATATTCCAAATCCACCAATACCTATTGCGCTAACTCCAATATAAATAGAAATAAGATTCCCACAAAGAAACGCCTGTGCCTTATTCCGATACATACAATTTATTACAATGTTCCAAAGTGCTCAAAAATAGTCACTTGCCTTGTCTGTATTTATATTTATAGCGATCCTGTAGTTTAGTCCTGCTAATGAGCTCCGATGCTTAATCCTGCTTGCGTCTTTGGCTTCTGCATGTGGCGATGCCCCGGAAGAACCAGTATCCTTGACGAAGGAGACCAAGTTCTCTGAAACGCGCTGGATTTTTATGGTTCCCAGAGGCTGCCGTACATGTGTGACGTCACACCAACACTTCGGGAAACCCGTTCTGACTTCTAGGACAAGAGCGATGCCACGTGCAGAAGCCAAGAATAAGGCACAGAAGTTTCTTTGTGGGAGTCTTATTTCTAGTTATATTGCAGTTGGCGCAATATGTATTGGTGGGTTTAGAATATTAATATTAAGACTAGCATCCAACTGATATCAGCACCAATACCCCACAAGAAGTGATTGATTAAGAGTAGGAGTCTAATACTTAGGTTTGAATAAAGTGCGTTAGTTAGGCAGGCACAGGCAGCCAATGTTGTCAGTACTGCTGTGGCTATGCAATGCAATTTGTAACATTAACTTGTGCATCACCAATCTTTATCACATCATTCACTGATGGCAGATTCGATCAAATCAGACCAAATACGAAATTCAGGAAACTTGCTAATCTGTAATTATGTGTTAATTTACAGAAAATGTCTCAACTGCAGCACCTACAGCAGCTGTCCTTACAACCAGATCTTCTGGTAGGATTTTTTAGGAGTTTAATTTTTTTTTCGAAATCTTTATAATGTTCATAAGCATGTATACCTTGAACAAATAAGCACTAAGGGGGAGATTTATCATAAGCAGAATTTTTAAATTCAGCTTTGCAGTTGGCGTAGCCATCATTTGCACCAAATTTATCAAAATGTATGATTTTTGATAAATTTGGTGCATACTTAAGCCATTAGTGACTGCCAATACGCCTTTTTATGGTGGTCACCAACTGGCCTTAGGCTAGGCTGTCGCCTTTCTATAGCAGCCTAGTATAAGTGTTGCATGGGTTTCCTGTGCAGTGGAGGCAGGGAGCTCATCTCTCACATGAGAGGCTGGCTCTTGCTTTAATCGCCCAGATTGCCAGAAAAGGGCTCTTTAAATCCTTAGATGCTATGGTCAATAGTGACCACGGCATCTAATTGGTTTTGAGGAAGAGAACACCCTCTGTCTCCCATCAGCACCCTGTGAATGAGATCAGGGTTGCCTATGTCTTTGCATGGCAACCTAGGGCCTAATGAAGGCCCCAGGCCTGCCTGCAGTGTATGCCGATCATGCTGTGCCTTTCTGGTGTAGCCTGATGGTGCCTGTCAGTATAGACATGACAGTATACTCTATAAGCAGTTCAGCATATTCTAGACTAGATCAAAATATTGCCTTTTACAGTCCCCTTATGGGACTAGTAAATGGTTAAAAAAGTTAAAATAAGTTAAACTTTTATTAAATAAAAAAATCTCAAGGTTAAAAATATGCCCTTTCTCCATTGAAAAAACTGAAATAATATCACATCCACATATTTGGTATAGCCACATCAGTATTATCCCGCACTGAATTATCATGTAATTTATGTAATTTATCCTGCTTGATGAATGTGGTTAAAAAAGAGACAAAATTTCTGTTTGTCAAAAAAGTGATCCAAAAATGTTATGTACCCCAAAATGGTACTAATGAAAACTACAAGTCATAACACAAAAAAAAAAACTACAAAAAACATGGGTCTTGAGATCGAAGAGATGCAAAAACATTATGCAAAACAAAGAAAAACAACTATGGGGGTCATTTATTATCCAGAAATACGCCAATATTAGGTGTATTTCTGGTGCGGATTGCGGCACCAGGTCTAAAACGTGGGCATGGCGGGGGTGGGAAAGAGGACGGCTGGTAGACACATCTCAGTCATCATTTTCCATGCCTGTTTTAGGCGTAGAACATGGTCTAAATGTAAATCAGCTAGGAAGCTGGTGTACATTTAGACTGGCGTTGGATACACCGAAGTTATGGAGAGGCGGATCCACCTCCAAATATAGGCGTTTATATTTGGAGGAGTCTAAAACTGCGGTCTTAATAAAATGACCCCCTATATGTATTTGGCATTGCTGTAATCGTACTGAATCAGAGAGTAAAGTTATCTTGTTATTTATGACGCATAGTGAACTTGGTGCATCTTATAGTCTGAAAAATACAGTATATTGTTTTTTTATTAGGTTTTAGATAATAAAAGAAATGAAAAAAAGACTCAAAAGAAAAATTTGCTTAGCATTGACATATTTTGATACCAATAATTTTGTTTTATATATTTTCATCTACGGAGCTTTGTATGGGCTATTTATATGGGGCAATCTGTAATTTTTACTGATACCATTACGTAAGTATGATTTTTTGATCATGGGTGAAGTGGGCAAAAAAATGGAGATTCAGGCAATGAAGTTGAATGAAGTTCACTATTCACTGTGTGAGATAAATAGTTCTATATTTTAATAATTCTGCTATTTTTAGAGGTGGTGATATAATTTGTGTTCATTTTTTCATTGCTTATTCATTCAAGTAAAATGGAGAAAGGGTTGATTTGAAATGAATAATCATCAGGTTGTTTATGCCATGGTTTACCATGTCAGTCTATGGGAAAATTGGTATGGTCCGTATTGAGTCTTGTGTGGAGCAGGGCCCAATAGAAAATTTACTATGGCAGACCTGGGAGCCTTCACAAAGCAACCTAGGCTCCCCCAGGGGTGAAGCATTTAGCTGCTGGAAGTAGCCTGCTCTCAGTAAATGACCACTCAGCTAGATGGTAACAATTGACCACCACATAAAGAGGTTAAGTGTCTATGATCAGAGTTGCGTCCAATCAAGGACACTGCTAGCAGTTGTCTGTTGTGAGACAAGGGAGGTACCTGCTGGCTACGGTGTCCGCTCAGTTCCTCATTGGGCATCATCTTTTAAAATCCAACATCCACTGTACTTGCATGGTGATATCAGGAAGAGGTTACATCTAACACTTCTGTTTTGAAATGTTACTTCACTTTCTACAACACCCCTTTACTGGAAGGAAGCTGCAACCATTTTTTGCGTGTTTTTAAGTCACAATTGCTAAATCTTGGTTTAATCAGCTTGACAGGCTAACCTCATCCACTTTATTACTCACTTTTCAAAACTGGAGTGAGTGGAGTAAAACTGCAAAAATTACAAAAAGTTTGCATAAATAATCCTTAAGAGTCACAAAAACTATGTTGCTACTTGCTGAAACCAGAATTATGTGTTGATTAATTCTCCCCTAAATGTTTTATATTTCTTAATAGGAAACATCACTTTCTTACATATTGTATTTCACTTTATTTTATTTTTGATGCATTATCTATATTTTATAAAAAACTAAGAATGATGTTATTCTAGATCCAACAGATAATCAAACAAAGAATAGAACTGAAGCAACACCGAAAGTAAGCAACACAACTGGTAAGACAAGTGAAAACCTACAAGGCTAAGGCTGGGGTTAACCTAGACTTTTTATAGCACTTTTGGTTGATTTTATTGAGTGACAGCTGCAGGAACAAGATCGCAGTCAATGACTGCTTTGGACTACAGAAGTCTGGAGGGAGGGGAAGGGGGATTTATCAAAATGGGTGTGAAAACTTGCCCATAGCAAGAAATCAGATTCCACCTTTCATTTTTCAGAGCTCCTCTGGAAAATGAAAAGTGACATCTGATTGGTTGCTATAGGGAACTAAGCCACTTTTCCGTTACACTAGTTTTGATAAATCTACAACTAGGTGTCTAGGTTTCTTAGCATCACCTTTTTTTGACACCAATAACTTTGATTGTTTGAAAGTGGTCTAAAGCTACCTAGAGTTATTGACGTGCTACAAGATTGATTTCTAAGTAGCATGCAAATGAATGTGTTGCTTTGGACAACAACAATGGCTCAAATTTTGCTTCAAAAAGTTTATGTGTAGCCTCAGTCTAGTCTAAGACACCTAAGTGCTACTATAGACAGATCTAGAAAAGGTTACTAGAACTGCTTCTATAGAAAACCATATATTCATTCTACTATACAAAATCATATGCAACTGTATTACTGGTTTAAATCATGCTAACCTCTTAATGACCCATGACATATATATGGTATATCAGTCATCGGTGTGTGGGTTATGTATGGAGCAAACTCATGTACTGAGCCTGCTCTATATGCAGCAGTTGCCGGCTGTGTAAAACGGCTGACACAAGCCACAATGACGGGGATCAGAGATAGAGAAACAGCACAATGCAGGATTCTAAGAAGATGCTGTAGGAATCTCAGCATCTAAAGTAATACATTTCCATACAAAGGCTTATTTTTGCCTTATAGTCAGTTGGGGTCTAGAATTGGGTCATATATAGACAAAATCATGACAGTATAATAAATGTTATGAAGGGATATTCAAGTATCATTGATATTTAATTTCCAGATCAGTACCATCCTGCAAATGCTTCTAGCAGAGTATTAACTAAGGTTATTCTTACTACACCAAGCTGGACCCATGCTACATCAAACTACACCGAAATCAAGCCAACAGGTACGTTCATGCCATATGTTATTAAACTGTCTCTCTTGCAATAAAAAAATGAATGCATTAATGAACTAACCCTGTGTTGTGGCCATGAAACTGTAACAAATGCAATGTTGAAGATTTATGAGAACTGTCTAAAAGAAAAATGAGTTCTAGAGTTGAGAGTTATAGACCTCAGATGTCTGGTCTCTCTCTTTTCAGGGGTACTTTAGTAGTAGAGGTACTTCCATGGGAATTGTAGGCTAAGAGATTAGGGTTCTCTGAACTTGGGCCTAACTGTGCAGGAGCTGTTACATTTGTCTTCTCCCTTGCACTCCTCGCACTAGACTCTCTACTCACTAACTAGTCTAACTAGCCAGGGGGTGGAGCTGGGGTACTGCATGTACTGGCCCCACCCTGAAGCAGTGCTTAGCTGTTTATATATATCCTATAGGCTTCAGTGGAAAGGCCATTATGCAAGCTCAGCCACCTCTCCAATGGCGTGTACGACAAATAAACTGGGTGTCAGTAAAAGGGGGACAGCGGACGCCTGTTCTCCTCGTGACTGAGAGTTTTAACGTTGGGACCCAAACTTTACTGCCATGTTTGGCATATCCATAGAGTATATGATAAATGCCCAATTTAAGAAATTCCCCTGTAACCACTCTTGATTATCTTGCTGCATTATTTAACTTGGTTTAATGATCTTTCTAATGAAAGAGGTGATCAATAGCAGATATTCAGATTTTCCTGCTGAGCTTAAATGTAGAAGAATATATTTTACTCACAATTCAAGGCCAACTAGTTGTGAACTGTGAAAAGCAAATAACAGTGTGCCAAAGGGTACGATTCTGTTATTGTATCTCCAAGCTGCAAATATACTACACTGTAAAATTATTGAGAACAAGTATTCTTAGGAATGCTACTTCATATTAATTGCCTCGACCATCGGACAGCTTAAAGAGGCTCTGTCACTAGTTTTCAGCATATAGCATGAGATATATAGGCAGATAGGGCTCATCACCCTTTCCCCACACATACCTTTATTTCCCAGAAGGAATCAGCCATTTTCCTGCCTATATATATCTCATGCTATATGCTGAAAACTAGTGACAGAGCCTTCAAAGGGGTTGGCCAGTTTCCTATATTGATGACCTATCCTATTGACCATCACTTCAATAAGAAAGAGCAGTTACACTCCATCTGCTCCTTCCCATTGAAGTGAATGGGGACAGAAGAGCTGCAAGTACACCTGCTTTCCGCTGCGATGTCAATGGTGAGCAGTTAAACAGATGAACCCTGCATTATCTTCAAACAGCTGATCAGAGGGGTGCCAGGAGTCGGACCACCCGCCAATCTGCTATTGATAACCTATCCTGAGGGTAGGTCATCAATATAGGAAACTGGCCGACCCCTTTAAAAGTGCCCCTATTTGAGTATAATACTTAAAAGATACTGACTGGATCACAATCATATGACTGTTTATGTGTGAACAAACAAGACCAGGTGAGAAGAATATTTGCTTTAAACATGTTATCTTGTTTGGGCTCAGGTGTGAGTATTTACCAGTCTGTCTTCACATCCCAAGTAGATCCTGTTAGCATTTCTATCTAAACAGTTCCTGTGACGGGATGAAGCAGCCAGCTGCGTGGTTTATCACCATCATGGATAGAGTTTAATTAAATGTAATTAATGAATCAGCAATGTAGTGCTTTTTATGAAGGGTCAGTCATCACTTTTCGTTTGAGCTGATATTGTTGGCCCTGAGTATGGCAGCCTTCACTTGTATATTAATCGGAACACTAAACAGAGAGACGTGAGTATAATACTCATCCATCTACATGGTTTTCAGTTGTTTAATTAATGATATGAGAATATAGTATTCCAAGGACATTATTCTGTTAGGGTTTTATTACAAGTTAGTGGCCGAGCTGGGTACCACAGGCGTATTACCATTAGCTGCCCTACTGCACATGTACTGTCATGATTTCAAGTCAGAAAAATTACCAGTAGTCAACATGCTGTACATGGGGGTATATAAAATGCCAGCCTTAATAAATCTCCCCTATGCCCCATATGTACACTCCAAAACATGTGGACCACAGGAGTTCTTCATGAGAATCTGATACAACTACTTTACTTGGTCAAGTCCATTAAAAGTGGTTGCTCACCTCTGGGCGTGACCTGTGGAAGGAAGGACGGTGACTAGTGTAGAAAGGTGGTTTCTGGTGGGAGAAAGGGTTGTCAGCACACCAGACACCACTTTTCACCACTCACGCCTTGGCTAAGCCTATAGGCTCCCTTCCCTGTGGGTTGATACAGAAGGCTGTCCTCAGAATAGCCCAGGGAATCCTACCTATGCTATGACTATTCCTATCCACTGTGTAGCAACTGCCACCAAGCCAATACACTGCTTTACACACAGTATCTTGTGATACAAAATATAACCAAGGTTCCATCAACAGGACAATACAGCAACTATTAAAATTAATGGTTTAATTTGATTTATCTCTGAGTGAGAAAAAGCTGAATCCATCATACACAACCGTAGGCACCTACATTTTTCCTGCACTATATGCTGCTGACTGCCATATGGACATATGAAATTTAAGTGATTCTGCACTTCTGGGTAACCTGTGATCATTACTAGAGACATAGTGGAAACCCACACCATCCCTTTCCCAATTTTACATATAAAAATATATAAACAATAAAAAATAAACATATCGGGTATTGCTGCATCAAAAATGGTACAGATTTTTAGAAGCAAATACTGTAGAAACAAAGTAGCGGGTCCAGCACTTGGGTCTTGAATAAAACAATGAATCTTTTATTCCAAATATTTAAAAAAAAAAAAGTCCAAAATAGCACACACCAGCCAACACATTTCAGACTGTGCTCATAATAATAAATAAAAACTACAGTTCATCCCTCAAAAAACAAACCCTCATATAGGTCTGTAGACTGAAATATAAAAAAATAAAAGAGTCCCCAGCGGACCTCTTCTTCAAGTCTGTGCTGGCCTGTAACTGCTGACTGTCCTCACAAAGCTCATTGTCACTGAAAGGCAGAGTAGAGCTGGTGGCTAATATTACTTGGCTACCAGAAGGAGTAGCAAAAGCAAGAGGCAGGTTCAGGAGAGGTGAGGGCAGAGGTAGTTAATAGGCCACACCAATTAAGTGTGGTTTCAGAGGAACCCTCCAATTCCTGTGTGTATCTGTTGTAACTTGAGATGATGTTGAAGAGCGAGTCAACCATTTCAGTCCAGCTGGATTGTTGGTCAAAATCTGACCGCTGGATGACAGTGGCAGCTCTGGCCTGTTGCTGCGGCTGCTGCTACCACAACTCCATCTTTTACTTCTACTTGTGCCAGCTACAGCAACATTTTTTGCCACTGCCGTTTCTTTGGGGTGCCTAGGCAACTGTCTGTTTCCCATAGTGTATCACTAAAATAACGGATTAGCTCTGAATGTTGGTGCATTAGAACATGATGCACACAGCTATACACTCTCCCTGCACTTCCCCTGTAGTCTCCATGCACTCACCCTCTCCAGTATTCTTCTATTAATCGTTTGCAGCAACACTGTCCCTAGCGCATGAGTGCTTGCCATATCTATCCCTATGCTCAGCTCACAGGACAATGGTGGAGACCGTGTGGGATGAGGGTTTTATAGGGCTATGATATAACAGGGGATGACTATCTGCAGATTGTCTGGCTGCACATACAGCCACCATTTTCGAAAAAACTGATTTGTTCCCACAAAGCTCGTGGAAATTTGGATTCTGGACCGAATTCTGCTTAGAATGCTTTGCTCTGCTCAACACTAAAGAGCGTAGAAGAACATTATGTGGAAGTAGCAACATTATGTGGAAACCAAGTAGAAAAAAATATGCTCAACATACTTTATATGTTCACATGTTCTGTTTTTCTTCTTTAGAGGAGTCACAAGGATTATGCTTGAAAAACTTTCATGCTAAAATCACATGCTGTTTTGATGCATTTTACCATTTTTAATGTATTCACCATTTTCTTTGTTAGCAGTCTGTGGAGAAGAAATACCACAGCACACAATTGAGACCACACATGCATGGTGACCCCCAATATGTTAATCCAATTTTTAAAGACTTCTTGGTTTATCTGTCCCTTTTCTGCTGCAGGAACCGCTACAAAAAAAAAAAAGCAAATTAACCCTTCCGATATGAACATACGCTGAACCATTTTATTTTTTAGGCAGGATATTCCTCTCAGGTAGGAGTAGCCAGTATATACTGCTGGTACAATCATTTACAAGATGCAGTTTCAGAAGGATTGCGAATAAATGACAGCACCCTAATTGAACTAACACACATGAGAGGCTTTGCTCTGTCATCTTAATTTGGTCTTCTCCTAAACTCTTAATTTGAACAGAAAAACAGTAGGATAAGGCTGAGAATGCAGCAGAAGCATGCTCACTTAATTGGCCAGTGACAGGGAGAGTACATCACTGACTGCACTGGAAGTCATTTGTTTCATTGTATTAACAGCTGCAGTATATATCAGTCCCAGAAGACAACGCTACAATGTATCTCAAGGAATGGGATTTATAAGAACATGGCAATGACGTGCAGTTACAGGACTGGCCCCATTAAAAAGACTGTACTGTGCTCACCGCTTACATTTTAACCCTAACATGGGAGCAGATGTTCAGATTGGAAAGGTTATCATGATGAATGCCACATAATGAATACCCAAGAAACACAAAATCCTATGTATCTGTTCTTGGTGTTGATATACACAGTACATGACTCTTCACCTGCTTCCTAATATATCTCCCACCACTTGCTAGGTAACACTGTAACAAGGCAATCAGTGTTATTCACTCCCTGTTTTTATGTTATGGCTGATAGGTGTACATACTGTCTCTGTAAGGCTCCATTCACATGTCCTGTTTTTCTTTCCCGATTCGATCCTGATCTGGATCCATTCATTTCAATGGGTCCTGAAAAAATCAGGATCGAATCAGGAAAGAAAAACAGGACGTGTGAATGGAGCCTAACAGTGTGTTCCCTATGGGAACTATAAAAAAAAAAAAGTGTAAAAAATTAAATAAAGTTTAAAAAAAAAAAAAATCAAATCCCCCACTTTTTCCCAAAATAAAAATAGTAGTAAAACAATACACATTATGGGTATCGCCATGTGCGAAAATGCCCGTATTATAAAAATATAAAAAAATTCTTTCCCATACGGAAAACAGCGTCAAAATGGCCAATTTGCCCTTTTTTGTCGCTTTTTCTAAAGAAAAATTAATTAAAAAGTGATCAAAGTCATACACACCCAGGAATGGTATAAATGAAAAGTTCAGATCGCCACGCAAAAAATGAGCCCCCATACAGCTCCCTACACATAAATACAAAAAAGTTATAGGGGTCAAAATATGGCGACAAAAAAAAAAAAAAATTCAACTTTATAATTATTTTATCACTATCAAAATGCAAGAAAAACTATACATATTAGATATCGTTGGATTCGTACTGACCTGTAGAATGAAAGTAACTGGTCAGTTTTAATGCACATTGAACGCCATAAATAAAAAAAGACCTGTAAAACTGTGGCGGAATTGTGTTTTGGTTTTTTTGGGAATTTTTTCCCCGCTTCCCACTACATCATATGCAATATTAAATGGTGGCGTTGGAAAATAAAACTTGTCCCGCAAAAAAAAAAAACAAGCCCTCATACAGCTATGTGAATGGAAAAGTAAAAAAGTTATGGCTGTGTGAAGGCAGGGAGCGCAAAACGAAAAAAAAAAAAACCTCTGGGAGTGAAAGGGTTAAAATGGTCTCTCAGACTATTGCTTGATAATATTACAGGTTAGTTATTAGATTTGTGGAAAAAAGTTAATGATCCAGAGAGTTATTCTGATTGCCTGATTGGAGTCGAGAAGGAATTTTTTCCCCCTAAAGTGTGGAAAATTGGCTTCTACCTCACAGGGTTTTTTTGCCTTCCTCTGGATCAACTTGCAGGTTAACAGGCCGAACTGGATGGTCAGATGTCTTTTTTCAGCCTTATAAACTATGTTACTATGTTATCATAGAAGGACAAGGAGTAGATTACATTATATATATTAGATATTGTTGTGTTTTTGTCAAGACTGACTGTGTTGTTACATACAGTAATATATACAACAGACAGACCGTGTCGCATCAACTGTATTTACTTGAACTGGAGACTAGAATAAATGACAAAACAAGGCAAAAGTAATCTAGTGAATCTAGGATACTAGATCAATCCCTGTCAATATTTTTTTCTGATACATATCTAATACACAGCAATATATGTCAGCTGAACCTTATTCTTTTGTTCTTCAGAAGGTCAGCGAGGCGATTTAAAAGGTGTCTGGCAGCAGATTACACCCCTTTTTCTATTGAGAACACATGCACACTTGTCTGAACTCAGCATGCATGTGTGTGTGTGATAGATGTCAGCCATCATCTATTGTGTATGGCAAGCTTAAAGGGGTTATCAGTTGCATCATTGGTCTTAACTCCTTTAAGGAACAGGAATGTTTACACATTTTTCTAAAGTTAGCTCAGACTAGATTTTAGCCATAAACCCAAGATATACAGATTCTAACATTTTTATTTTAGCTATTTTTATCAGTAATGTTTTTGAACATTGTATTAAATCTTGTATGTCAAGGTTTGGCCCCAGAGAGCTGATCCTGGAGACAGTAGCAGCCAGGAGGTTAGGCTTGTTTACTTGCACATATCCGTGTAGCTTGCTCGCAGCCTTAATTACATGCTTGTAGCAGCAGCCTTGATATTTGGTTTGCATTTATCAGCAGTTCATAATGCGGCTCACTGTAACCACGGTGACCACCTATACTGCACTGTGAATTTATTATCGCTGGAGGCTTTTCCAAATTAACCTGTCAAATCAGGCGGCCAAGCCCGTTGTTGTTACAGTTGTATCACATTAAAGAGGTTGTCTGCTTTTCCCTTATGGTCAAGAATATCAGATCGGCAGATGTCTGACTCCCAGCGCCCCTGCCAATCAGCTGTTTGAAGACACTGCAGCACTCATGCAGATGCTGTGTTCTCTTCACTGTTTACCTGCACACCGTCTACTCCACTTGAATGAGATGGAGCAGGTGTAGTTACATTGCACCACCACTGCAATGCTGACAGCAAGCAAGTAAACAGTGAAGAAAAGGCAGCGCTCACACAAGAGCCACCATCTCTTCAAACAGCTAATAGGCGGGGTTGCCAGGATAGGTCATCAAGCAGACAACCCCCATAAAGGAAATCTACAACGTGCCCCCCCCAGGCCCAATCGGGTCCCAGTGTTAGGAATGCCAAGTGGTGATGCTGATAGCTTTGTGTCATGGTGCTACTACCTGGATACTGTTGCTCCCCAGGGTTAGGCTCCACAGCATCCAAGGAGTTGTAGTTGGTGGAATAAGTTGAGCCCAGACTTGGTAAAGTTCAAAAGTTTTACTTGAAAAAACTTTCTCTTTGCTCCAGCAGGTTAAGGGTAAACTGGCAGGTGAACTTGAATAACTTGAATATCTTTATCTGCTGTGCTATCTCTGGCTTACTGGACTTTCTAGCAGTTCTGGTACCTTTGAGTGGGGTGCCTTTGGCTGTTGACCCCCTTGTAATACTCCATCTATGAACTGCAAGGAGTCATGGAGCTGCTTCACCTGGAAGACTCATTCTGCAGGAAGGTGGGGGGTGCATCACACAATGTGATGTCTCCTTCCAACTCTCAACTCACTATAGCTTCTGACAACCTGTCCCCTGGTAGGAAGCAGTACTAGCCCACTTCTGCCCAATGGAATGGCAAGTTCCATTCTATCTAAGGATCTCTCTCTGCCAGATACACTGCCACCTGCTGGACAACCGGGCACAGTGCATGTAATACAATACATAAGTTACATAGCAATATCATTAAGGCACAATATAAGAGGACCAGGAATTAAATACACAGACGTCTGCTAGCAATTAGAGACAGTAGCTAGGTGTAAGAATGGTATTGCCCCTCTGGGGTGCTACAAATCTGTCATCCCGATTTTGGAACATTATCTACAGTATTACGTGTTAGAACTACAGATATGGAGTCCAGATACCTACCTTTTATTTTCCTACTGCCCCCCCCCCCCATCCCCCCGCAGTCAGTGCTCAGAGCTGCATTGAAATCCATTGTAAGGACTGTTGTGCATGTGCATTCTCCATTATGTTAGAACATCTCAGCAGTCCAGACTGACAGACTCCCTTTAAGTACATTTTTCAACATGGAAAGATTTGGTAAATAAGGGTCATCCAGCTGACAACCACCTATGCTGTTTCCTGAGAACTTCCATAAATTCTTAAGTAGGACGTCACCACTATAGAATCTGTATAGGCTTTATTTAGATTCTTTGTTTAGTACAGCCTTTCCTTCAAGTGAGGCACAGCATTCATCAGTCATTCACAACAGTTTTTGAAGAAAAAAAAAACACACACACAATAAATTAATTATGCGTAATAATGTGTCATTCCACCACTTGCTAGTTTACATGGAAATTAGTCAGTGGATCAATTGATTCATTCATCTGGTATGTAACTTTTTTTTTTTTTTTAAAGATTAATAGGGTCATTTATCAAACTGGTGTAAAGTAGAACTGGCTTAAGCCTCATTCACACGTCCGTGTCCATGCTCAAATCCGTGAGCAGGTGGTCAGTGAGGTATCCGTGAAGCTGTCTGTGAAGGATCCGTGTTGGGTCCACGGGTCCGTGTTTTGCCATCCGTGTTGCATCCGTGTTTCACTGACACTGAACAGCTGAAAAATAATTTTCAAAGCATCTCTTCTTAATGATCCGTGAAATACGGATGCAACACGGATGACATCTGTGAGGGATCCGTGGTTTTCACGGACTCATTGACTATAATGGTTGTGAGGGATCCGGGAACACGGATCAAGATAGGACATGCATCTGTGCTAAAAACACGGACCCACAAACCGTGCTAAAACACTGATGTCTGAATGCACACATTGAAATGAATGGGACGTGTGCTGTCCGTGGAGAACACGTACAGCACACGTCTGTGAAACACCTTTCCTTTTTGACAGCTCCTTTGAAAAATGAAAGGTAGGATCTGATTGGTTGCTATGGGCATAAGAATTTACCCTGATTAGCATGAAAGGTGATACCCATTAATTCCATCATAAAAAAAAAAAAAACACTTTGGGCTTTATTTATTTTTTTTACTGTTAAGTTGCAATTAGTGTCTATGCTATTCTTTAAAAGAATTGTTTTATTACAATCTTTATTGTCTTTAATGTCTTTTCTTTATTAATGGAAGCCAGCACATTGATCAACTGATTGTTTAGGGTCCAGCTTCTCTAGAAGGTCTGGATCAGGTGTTCTCATTGGGTGAAGCTTCTTTTTGGAAAGAGGTTTCCCGTCCGGCAGGCACCACATAAATAACGTAGCAGTAGATAGGGACCGTTAAAATAAATGACATAACCCTTTTAAAGAAGAACTTCTAGAAAATATTCCCAGAGCTGCTTTTAGAGGAAAATTGTGATAATACGTGTGCAGTTAAGTCACATTTCTAAAACCTGATATAGACATATTTGCCTAACTTACCATGCCCCCTCTCCTATCCCTTTTGAAAAGTTGTGGGAGCACTGTAAATTCACAAAAAGGCACAACATTTTGCTAAAAGAAAATGTTGTGTGCCAAAATTTCCAACTTTGTAATGTTTCTGGACCTGCCAAAGTGTGGAGGGAGCAGCAATTACAGATAGAGCAGAGCCTCTATGTGTAATGGCAACACCCCAGTTGCTCCTAAAGGCTCATTTGCATATAATAAAACATTTTTCTCAGCGCTGCACAAATCTGCTGACAGATGCCCTTTAAGGGTGCAATAATTACAAGTGAGGTGGCAAATCATATTGTGATCTTCACATTGCTGATGCATTCTCAGCAGTCACACACCAGTCCAACAGTTTAACTTTGATGGTATTGTCACCATTAAAAGGGTCGATGGTAACCTTCCTGTGAGAGTAGGTGTGGTTATTTTAAACCCTTTTACAAGCACCTCTATTATGTAACAATGTCTCTATCATAACCAGAGATATATCCATGAGATAGATAGATAAAAAACATAAAAATAGGCAGCACTCTCAAAGTAAAATGAAAAGCAGAGGAACTTTATTCACCCATGTGTAGGACGTGACGTTTCGGCTCAGACTGAGCCTTTCTCAAGCAACAACTGATAGTGTGAATCACATATTTATGCAAAAAGTGCAGGTGCTCAAAATCACATTAATCAATTAGTGACATGATTAATAATCAAATACACAATTTCATGATATAGGTGTAAATGTCATATAAAAAAACTCAAGTGACATATGTCTCATACATAGTTAGTGCCAAAGTTGATATAAAAAGTGATTCATGATTCCCATTGGTGCATAATAATAAAACTCATTGATTATAAAGGTATATTGTACAGCTGTATATAATTCATATAATGATCCTACCGGGGGTAAGGGGGTGAAATCTTGATCCATGTGAGGACGCCCAGCCTGGTTGGCGTTTGGTATCGTCCACTGTGCATAACATTGCAAATAACAAAGTAACGGAGCGATGTATGCACAATGTGCATGTCAAACATGTGCAGTGCTAGCCAAGAAATCATGCCCTCCATATTGAAACAGGTATAGTGCCCAAAGATTAAGTGTATAGCGGTCCCGATGTTATTATATATTCAGACCCAACTTTTTATGCTCATACCGCCCAACCTTTTGGATGGTCAAAGGGGGACCCTTATGATACATTGTGTGAAAGATCCATTTTTCCTGCATATCTATACAATCTATAGTTTTCTTTTACACAATAGTGCACAAATTATCTGAATATACCAAATTCTAACATCCAATTTGCATTAAATAATGAAATATAGAATGTGAGCTCTTATATACAGAGAAGATCAAGGCAAACACAAATTTATCTTTCCTTGAGTCCAAAGGCAGCACAACACAAAAGGGTTAATGTCTTGCTCCTCCCGTCTAGGACAGAAGAAAATGATTAGTAAATCAGACTAATTAACCCCCTAAAAAGGAGTGCACACCCACTAGGTAGATGTGTTTTTTTACCAAGCAATGTCTTTTTCAGGGAGGGATACTTGTGCTGCCTTTGGACTCAAGGAAAGAAATTTCAGTAAGACTTTCCTTATCGTCCTTCAGGCAGCACAACACAAAGGGATTTGTAAAGCAGTATTAAACAAAGGAGGGGGTCCAAACAGCAGTCTTAATAATCACTTGTCTGTCAAAGGCTGAATTGTAAGCACCAGATACATCAACTTATATTGTTTTGAAAGATGCATGGAGAAGACCATGTAGAGGCTCTTCATATTTGATCCAATGCTTTTTTTTTTCCTCTCTCTGCCCAAGCAACTAAGTGGACAGAGTTGAGTGTGTTGTAACTCCACCTGGTAACTGGAGTACTTGAAATCCAAAAGCAGTATTCTTAATCCAAGCAGTGTAGGCTTGCTGACTTTTATACTTCTCTATAAACAGCTGGTCAGCCGACCTGAAGGACTTTGGTTCTCCAATGACCAGTAGATGAAGCTTGTCTTGTTCAGCTGATTAAGGATTCTGGCAGATGAATTTCTTGACTTACATTCATGTCAGACGAGAGTTTTTGTGGGGTATAGGGCGAGTCTTCTTGAAGTACTTTCAGATATGGCCCTTGCAAAAGTCTGACTCCTTCTTGGCTGATGCCAACAGAAATAAACCTTCCAAAATACAAACCTTAGTGGTGCTTCTGTAAGTCTTGAGGAGAACAACCGGATCCCAGTCTGGAATAGGAGGCTTAATGATTAATTTAAATTGAATAAAGAAAGTTAAAAAATGCATGAATGCACGAAGGCTCCATCTATGCAAGCAGTGGCAGCCATGAAATGCACTCTAACAGTGTTAGGTTTTAACAAACTGGAAACCTTCCTGAAAAAAAAAGCAAAACTTCAGACAGGTCAGGATTCTGCAAAGTTTCCACCACCACATCTTACAAGCCCCTTTTCAGTCCTGAACTGTTAGATTCCAGGCTGTGAACTGAAACATCTCTGGTGTAGATGCTGTAGGCCTGCTTGAACAAGAAGATCTGGCTGGACTGTATGTTCAATAATTTCCTCTGGAAAGTTGTAATCAGTGAGGGATCATGCCCTCCTGGCCAGATGAGCACTATGGCTGAGACTCATCTCATTTTCCTGAGCACTCAGGATATGAGGGGAAATTAATGAAAATTTGGATGAAAAATTCCTACCAAACTGAAAGACAGGCCATCTATTCTTTCTGGTGGATCCTCTTGATTCAGGGAGCAGAACTTTTTGAGCTTTGTATTGGAGCCTCACCCTATAGCATCTAATGGGGTACCCCATCTGCACACAATCTGTTAAAGATACAGTTACTGAGACTTCCACTGTGACCTACTTACCAGATCCACCTGAACATTCAGAATACCTTGAATGTGGATGGCTGTCTATGGTTTGACATTCCACTGCCCAAGTCATAATTTCACTGCATTGACTGTACCGTGGATCAGAGCGAGTCCTGTGCCAATTGTTGATATAGCACATGGTGGAGATATTACCTGTTTGCTCCACCACTGGTTGATTCCTGAGCTAGCCCTAATGAAGAAATAGATATATTGCTCCCAGGTCTCTGATATTGGATCACAGATACAACTCATGAGGAGACCACTTCCTCTGAACTCAAAGAATGTGGACTTCCTAACCAGAGTTATTGGAATGGCCAGAAAATCTACTTTGTTCAGTATTTTTCGGACTAAGCCATCAAGACAGGAGTCTCTGGCTTGATCACCACAAGACGAACCAGACTTGATAAACATTGGTTTCTTCCTGAAACAAAGCTGGTTTGCAATGTAGACAAATGCCCACGTTATGGCTTCTATTGAAGAGTTCAGAAAAGTATATATTTGTATACAGAGCGGATGCCTGGGCTGATCTGATAGCAATCTTGACTCGCGTCAGGAGTGGCGGTTACACAGGAGTAGGGGCGGGGCTTGCACAGAGAATGCTGGGGGAGCCCTATTCAAATATTTGATGTGGGGCCCAGTTATTCCTAGTTACTCCACTGGCACTTGGTGATGGGAACTTAGATCTCACATTCACCTTGATTGCTGGATCCTCTCCTGTGAGAGCTTAAGCAACCACTTTCTGGAGTCTAGCTGGAATCTAAGGGCTGAGTTAGCGCCACAACTTAGTAAGAACACCAGGCGATGATGATAAACCGAAGGCCAGTGAATTGAAGATGAGAAATCCTGGTGAGTAATGGCCCTGAGAACCTGTGATGGGTTGGCAGTAATGTGCATATAAGCATATATGAGATCTTGGCATAAAATCGTCCTGTTGGTGCATATTGATAAACAGAAATTCACATCATTAAATTCTTCCGAGAAGTTATTTGATTAGACACTTCAGATCTAACCTCCATCCTACCTGTGGCTTTGGCAGTGCATACACTCTTGAAAAGACCCAGAAATTTCTTGGGAAAGAGGTCAAGATTTTCCTGTTAAGTCCTGAGACAACCACCATATGAGGCTTTATGAAGGGTTGACTTATTTGCCTTGGGGGCGAAATTTTTTAACCTGAGTACAATATTCTATCCAGGTGTCTGACGTAATCCTTGCACAATTTGAGAAAAGGTTTTGTAATTTTGCCACCACCGGAGGCATGGAGTACTAAATTTGATGTTTCTCTGTTCCAAATTCTACTTTCTAGTGCTTGGAGAGCCTGAAACTTAGAAATACTCTTTCTATCCGTCCCTTCTGAGCCCCTCTTAGGTGATCTTTGGAATGAAAATGACAAGAATAAAACTAGAGGAATATTGTGGAAAGGTGACCCCTCTGTAACAACGATTGAAAATAGAATTAATTTGGTGAGGAACAAATGGCTCTTTGCAGATCTAATGGACCCATTAATAAATGGGACTGACAGACACATCATTACACGGGAGAAAGAAATTGTCCCACTCTTTCCCATATTGCAGCAAAAGATCACAATTACACTTACCGGTAATTGGGTTTTCCTTAGCCTCCACAGCGGCAGAATAGGAGGAGGATTCCCCGCCCCCCGAGAACAGGAAACAAACAAAGGAAAACCTTTAAAATACGCCCCTTCTCTTACCTCTCCAGTTAATATCAGAGACCTTCTAGGATTGCCAAGAGAAAAAAATGTATTAATAGTCATGACCAAACAAGACAAACCTTACTGTGACACACTCGGTCCTACAGCAAAAAGGCACTATATATATATTAAGGGTGGGATGTTTATGCCGCTGTGGACGCTAAGGAAAACCCAATTACCGGTAAGTGTAATTGTGATCTTACCCCTACGCCTCCACAGCGGCAGAATAGGAGGATTAACATAGAACCATCATTTTTAGGGGGGGACAACAGCAGATAACACCTTACGTCCAACCTATAATGTTTAAAAAAGGTACAAGGAGATGACCAGGTGGCTGCCCTGCAAATTTGCTCCAGCGTGGCAGAGGCTCTTTCTGCCCAGGAAGCCGCCACTGCCCGTGTGGAATGGGCTTTAAGTCCAGCCGGAACTTCTAAACCTCTCGACGAGTAGGCCATGGAAATAGCTTCTTTAATCCAACGAGCAATGGTGGATTTACTCGCCGCCGAACCTCTGTTTTTACCCTGGAACTGGACTAGAAGATGTTCAGACTTCCTAAAAGCCTCAGTTCTCTGCAAATAGAATAGAAGGCATCTGCGAACGTCCAGCATATGAAATTCTTCTTCCTTGCGAGAAGAAGGGTTTTGGCAAAAGAAAGGAAGACAGATTTCCTGCTGGCAATGAAACTTTGAAACTACCTTAGGCAAAAAAGAGGGGTGATGTTTTAGGATGATACGATCAGGAAGGATAGAAAGGTAAGGGGATTTACAAGAAAAAGCTTGCATCTCCCCAATCCTTCTAGCCATGGTTATTGCCAGCAGGAAAACAGTCTTCAAAGTTAGTGACTTTAAAGAAATACTGTCAATAGGTTCAAAGGGAGAGAAAGGTAGAGAGGATAGCACTATGTTAAGACTCCAGGAAGGTACAGGTGGAGCACAGAAAGGAGACAGTCTAGAAGCGCCTTTAAGGAAACGCTTTACCAACGGGACCTCAGAAAGCCTAGTATCTAGAAACACGGATAAGGCTGCAATCTGCACTCTAAGAGTAGCTACCTTCAACCCCATATCAAGACCCGCCTGTAAAAAGTCTAAAATTATATTTACATGTGGGACACCAGACAAATCCCATCTATCTTTTGAGTAATTAAGAAAAGCCTTCCACATTCTCTGGTAAATTTTCGAAGTAATAGGCTTACGGCTTAACAACAAGGTGGATATTACCTTATTGGATAAGCCTTTATGGGTCAGCAGGCTGCACTCAGTCTCCAGGCCGTGAGGTTCAGACGTTGACTTTCTGGGTGTGTCACTGGACCCTGGGTCAGCAGGTCCGGGATATTCGGTAGTGCGTAGTATTCTCCCTTCGACATCCAAATTAGGAGAGGCAACCACGATCTTCTTGGCCAGAAGGGAGCTATCAGGATCAATTCTGCCTTTAGTTCCCAGGCCCTGGAGATGACTTTGGGAAGAAGAGGAAAAGGAGGAAAAGCATAAAGAAGGCCCCTGGGCCACGGATGACTTAGAGCATCAATAGCTACTGGCTTGTCCCGAGCTGACAAAGAATAAAACTCTGAAACCTGGCGATTCTCCCGGGTCGCAAAGAGATCTGCAACTGGCATCCCCCACTTTTTCGTGAGATCTTTGAAGACTGCTGGATTCAACATCCATTCTCCCTCTTTTAAGGGCTGTCTGCTTAAATAGTCCGCAACCTGGTTATCTGAACCTTTTAAATGAACTGCTGTTAAAGAAAGCAGATTTTGTTCCGCCCAACGCAAGGTCTGCGCTGTCAGAAGCTGCAGTGCTGGACTTCGAGTACCTCCTTGCTTATTCAGGTAGGCCACGACCGTGATGTTGTCCGACAAAATTTTTACGTGTTGGCCCTGAACCTGAACTGATAGGGCCTTTAACGCCTTTTGCACTGCTGTCAATTCTTTGAGAAAAACCGGAGAATAATATCCCTTCTTCTCTTCCGACCTGGGGACAGGGACTAGGACTTCTTTCCTCAGCAATGACCTTATCTCTAACTCCAGAGCTTCCTGGGATGCAGGTCTGTTCACAATCATGAATCTTGATGGGGGATACTGTATAAACTCCAGCCTGTAGCCTGACTCTATTATGGTTTGGATCCAGGGAGACTGGGAACAAATTTTCCATTGAGGCAGGAAACGTTTTAATCTTCCCCCCACCGGAAACCTGGCGTCAGAAGTTTGGACGTTTGTCTTGGTTGGGGTTAAATAGAAACCCTCTCCCTCTCGATCTGAAATGGGACCTGTCTGTTGTACCTCTTCTCCTCTGGTCAAAACGTCCCCTTCTGTAAGAACGAAAGGACTGGCGTTGATGAAATGACTTCGTATCGACAGGAAATCCTTTATTCTTATCTGACGCCTTTTCCAAGATGTCATCCAGGCCTGATCCGAAAAGACGGTCCCCCTCACAGGGTAACGCACACAACCTGGTTTTAGAACCTGCGTCTCCATTATAGGACCTCAACCACACAGTTCTGCGAGCTGAATTTGCCTGTGCAGCAGATCTGGCTGCCATCTTGACCAGATCCGCCGAAGCATCGGACAAAAAGTCCGAAGCTTGTTTTAGCATGGGCAAGGAGGCAAGGATCTCCTCCCTTGGCGTATCCGCAGCCAAATGACTTTCCAGTTGTGAAATCCAGAGACTGAGAACCCTAGATGTGCAGGTTGCCGCTATACTGGGCCTTAGCATTGCTGTTGAAGTTTCCCATGACCGTTTAAGAAACCCGTCAGCTTTTTTGTCCATGGGGTCTTTTTTAGCTCCTAGGCCTTTAAACATTAGATCTTGGACTGACAAGGACTCCTTCACATCCTCTAAACCCATGGTGGATCGGATTGTTTTCAATAAGGTGTCCGTCTCATCAGGGTGACATAACGGCCCACCCCCTTCATCCTCTGAGACCAATTCTTCAATCTCCCCTTCGTCTAAGTCAGGGTCTATAACTGGCTCTGGTTCTGGAATTGAAACATGCACCTTTTTAGACGTGGACGGCTGACATTCCTCTGTTGCCTGAGGCAGCTGCTTTTTTATTGCTGAAGATACCTCCATCTAAAAAGGACGGGGACTCTTCAGATACAATTTTCTCTGTGCACTTCTTACAAATCGTTTTTTTTGAGGATGATGTAAGTGATTTTTTACATATGGCACAATATTTTTTCTTCTGGGCCATCTTGTCTTTAGACCTTTGGCCCTAAAAACAAACATTAATAAAATATTATATTCAGCCTATTAAAATATATCCCATCATATCTTGCCCTCCAAGAGGAAAGAGAAGGGGCAAATTACCGGACTTGAGGCTCCAGCAGGGTCAGGGATAGCAAGAGGATCCATGGCAGCATCAGAAATGCAAGAAAACTCCATCTTACCAGCTCCAGAGACTTGATCAGCTGTGTGGCTTTTTAAATCTGCCGCCAAAATCGTCCTCTGCCGCACTTCCGGTATAGGCTCCGCCCCTTCTGACGTTGCGCGTGACGTCAGACACCACTCACGCCGGCGCCGGAGGGAAGAAGCCAAGGAATCCCCCGCCTCTCAGGGATTCCCTCCTGAACAGCGCAAGACCGCGCACCCTGCCTCCGCTCCCCTGCATGTGGGAGAGCGGAGATTTTCATCCGGGGCTGCCTTGCCACAGGACTTACGCCGGAGAGCCTGGAGAGGCTTACAACAGCACTTACCCCCAGGCTCCTCACGCAGCCGCCCGACCGCGTCCCGCCGGGCAGAAGGACTCCGCTGCATGGGCTTTTTTTTTTTTTTTTTTTTTTCTTTAGAAGATGCTGCCGACCTTCGGCAGGAGGTTTTCCGCGCTCCCAAGGGAACAGGAAACAAACAACTGGAGAGGTAAGAGAAGGGGCATATTTTAAAGGTTTTCCTTTGTTTGTTTCCTGTTCTCGGGGGGCGGGGAATCCTCCTCCTATTCTGCCGCTGTGGAGGCGTAGGGGTAAATGGGCATTACCATCATAGGGCAGGATGTTCTGAACTGCAATGCAGAATGCACACGGGGACATCCATGTTCTAAGGATCCGCAAAATCAGATATGGTTCTGTGAATGGACCCCCAATCTTAGTGACTAAGTGAAACTTTTTGGGGAAGCAATCCCTATGTCACTAGGAAATTGAAGCCAAATATGCTTTTCACTCCACAATAGACAAGGAATTACTATGTTTCAGCAGGAAACAATCGCCCGAACTAGAAGTTTCCAGAAAGGGAATAACTGACTATAGGATCTGAAACATGGCTAACATCTAGCTCACACATAATGTACCTGTCTGGCTGGGGCCACACTCCTGCCATACATCCCTTTAATATAGGATCATCAGGAAATATCCTAGAGGTTTTTTTTGTTTTTTTTTTCTCCCGCCATTTTGGACTTATCTCCTCTAGGTACAAACATTTCAAGGTGAGCTAGCACAGCTTTAAATAATGAATGTGCGCCATAATGAAACAGAGATCCTCAGAATCCTCCTGGTCACAGAGACAGAGTCCACATCCAGATGAGATGAGGCAGGAGATAAGGCGAAAGGAGTTGTAGATAAGCAAGGGCTTATGGATATATGAGCAGAAAGCATCTGAGTGAAAGCTTCTGACCGCTGAGAAGTAACCATTCCACAACCTCTCCACCATGTCTGTACTGGAGACCTTCAGGTGGGAGGCAATAGTGCAGACATCTCCTGCATTGTCCAAGTTGGCATTGTCCACAGTTGGTACATATACTAACATTAGATTTATGAGATTGTTCTGTAATTGTAACATATACTTCGCTCACCATACAAGCTCCACTCCAGGACACAGGATCCTTACAGCTGCTGTGATTCTGCTGCTGCAGTAAGATCTCACACTGTGCAGAGCCACAGATGTAGCAGAGCTAAAAATGACACTGATAACACATGGCACAGAGTTCTCATACATACTTGTGAAACTATTGAAATACATTGAGAGAGTTAGTTAACCTCTTGTGCCATTTTCTAAATATGTTACCCATCACGTTTAGCTTAGCTGCACTTGTATACTTCTACTCCAAAATAGCTCCTGAGATGGAGACACTTCTGTAGCCTGGAGGTAATAACAGTGCTTGTAACGGCCAAACCAACACTTCTCACAGGGACACACCCTGAAATATACATTAAGGCCCCTTTCACACGAGCGGGAGACTCGCATGTCTCCCGCAACGCATCTACAGGGCTGGACTGGGCACGGACAGGGATCACATATAATGCTATGCGATCCCTGTCAGTGCGGAGTCCAGCCCTGTAGATCCGTTGCGGGAGACATGCGAGTCTCCCGCTCGTGTGAAAGGGGCCTAACAGTTTGCAGGGACCACCCTGCTGCATAAGAAACTCACCAGGACACTCCAGGATAAATTTCAGCTCAATCATCCCATGGAACAGCCAATGGGGAAATAAACTCTGGACACACTTCCAGATCAGACATGTTATGCAGTTAATTCTGGAGCACACCTCCAGCTCTATAACCTGCATATAACTCTGGACACACTTCCAGATCAGACATATTATGCAGTTAGCCCAGGAAATACCTCCATCTCTATAACCTGCATATACGCTGGACACTCTTCTAGCACCTCCTATGATATTCTGGAGACCACTTATAGATATATAATATTAGACTTAACAACCATACTGGCCTTCACAGCAGCAGGAGCCTCTGTATGTGTGAGCTTCATTGTCCTAGACAGAAGAAAAAAACTCATCTACCTAGTGCGTGTGCACTCCTGTATAGGGGGGGGGGGGTTTAATTAGTCTGATTTACTAATCATTTTCTTCTGTCCTAGACGGGAGGAGCAAGACATTAACCCTTTGTGTTGTGCTGCCTGAAGGACAATAAGGATAGATAGATAGATAGATAGATAGATAGATAGATAGATAGATAGATAGATATAATAATAATAGAAAGCTAGACAGGCAGATATGGATATAGACACTTCACATCATGACTGCAATGCACCAATATATGAAAAAGGGAAAAATAAATGTGACTTGCAGATAAATGTTTCAGAAATCAACTCTTATTTGTTGGCAACATAAAAGCAGTGATTCCTGGATGCATTGCTATCCTACCATTGATAATTTAACAATGTTTGCTACATGAATGTGGTAACGTGGATCAATCTGTGAAGATGAGTAGGTTAAAAGGCAAGATCCTTTACTCTCATTAAAATGTGACAAAACACAGTGTGTGCTGAGCGCCACCTAAAGGCTGAAAATGAAACATCACTATTTCAATACAAAAAAAATCTGAAAGGAAACTAAAATAATAGTAATCCATTAATAATGGATGTGTGTATACGTTTGTTCAGGATGCTCAAAATTAAAGGTCACAATAGATTAAATGCCTTTTGCATTTCTGTTATACTATCGGTGTAAGACAAGACCCCTTTAGCTCTGAACTTATTTATTTTTATTATTTATTACATTTTCATTTATTAAACTAGCAGAAGGACCCGGCTTCACCCGGGTATATTTCATCTATTTCATTTAATGTTTGTGTGTGTGTCGTTAAAAGATATCGAGAGTGACCTCTACAGCACCCCAACTCCTTAACAATGACCACCCCACAGTGCCCCGTCTCCTTAAAATGGGACCCAGCCCACCCCCTTAAATTTGACCTTCACAGCAGCCTGTCCCTTTAACAGTGAGTTCCACAGCACCTCACCCCCTTGACAGTGACTTCGACAGGGGCCCGCCCCCTAACAGTGACCTCTACAGCACCCACCCCTTAACACTGACCATAGGTTACAGTCCCCTTAACTGACCTCCACCATTCCTGGCCCCCTTGACAGAGACCTCCACAGCAACTGCCCCTTTAACAGTGACTGTCACAGAACTCCGCTTCCTTAACAGTGACCTCACAGTACCCCGCTGCCCCTTTAATAGTGGCCTTCACAGTTCCATCATCCCTTAACAGTGACCTCCACAGTGCCGCCCCTTTAACAGTGACCTCCACAGCAACCTGCCCTCTTAAAGGGGTATTCCGGTTACTAAAAATATAACTTATGTTTTAGACTAATGCATCATCAATAATTACCTAATATAATGTAAATTTCAAATATTCACTGTTCAGTAGTTATAAAAGTAGTTGTCTTCCTCTGCTTCCCACTGTTTCCTCATAAATCACCATGGCATCGACCTGTAGTTCTGAGCCTTTGTCAGTTCGAGCATGCTCAGTGTTCTCTAGCAAAGTGTGTTGGGAAACAAAAGGAGCCTGCACGTTCAGGTAGTGAGATGCAACAGGCCATCGCCTATTGGTTGCTCTGTAGTAGCCTGTGATTGGTTCAGTTCTCCCCCCTCCTCCTCCTCATGACAGGGAGCTTGTCTTGCCTGCTGTGAATGGGAGCGCACAGCCTCTCTGTATACACTGATACTGTGCACCCCAAAGTACAGGCAGTGAAGGGTGGCCAGCAATAAGATAACCTGCACTTCATCCAGATGCAGGCAATAATCGCTCGCCCCCTCCCCTCCCTTACAGGAGTTCAGCTTCCCCCTTCTCCTGACAAGGAGCTCCTTTTGCCACTCTGATGCTGTGTTCTCCAGGGCACCAGCACTGAAAGGGTGGCCAGCAGCAAGATAAGCTGCACTTCATCCAGCCCCGGCGAAACCCTCCCCCCCACCTCTCTTACCGGAGCTCAGTCCCTCCCCCCTCTCTTACCAGAGTTCAGCCTCTCCCCCCTCTCTTACTGGAGCTCAGCCCCTTCCTCTCTTACCAGAGTTAAGCCCCTCCCCCTCCTTCTCCTGACAGGGAGCTGGTCTTGCCTGATATCTGAATGGGAGAGCACAGCCTGTCTGCACAGCCGTCTCTGAAGGTGAGCTAGGAACAGCCTGGTGCTTCTCTCCCCCTCAGTCAGCCTCAGGGAGCCATGTCTGCGGGCTGTAGTGACTGACTGGGGGTGAGAGAAGCCTCAGTCATTTGCTGCATCTCACACTCAGACAGCACAATGCTGCTGTCTGAGTGTGAGCTACTGAAAGGGTGGACATCCCTGCGTCCGTCCAGGCACTGCGCCAGACGGAGGACAGGGAGCCAGAAAACCAGACTGTCCGACCTAAAACCGGACGTCTGGCGACCCTAACAGCAACCTGCCCCTATGGCCAGAGGTCCAGTTTTAGGCCGGACAGTCCAGCTTTCAGACTCTCTGTTCTCCGTCTGACCCAGGGCCTGGATGGACACAGGGATGTCCTTTTGAACTGCACACTCTCAGACAGCAGCACTGTGCAGTCTGAGCATGAGCTGCCGGGATAAAGTCACCCTCCCTCCCACCCCTGCAGCTGACAGAAGGTGATTTTTATCTTCATTTTGTCAATCCCTGTTTGCTGAGGAGTGGGAGGGGGCATGGATTAGCAGGACCTAGGGGCAGGCTTTTAAGTCCTTCTTTTGAGGGTGGCCTGAATTATAGGTCGATGCCATGGTAATTTATGAGGAAACACAGTGGGTAGCACTGGAAGAAAACATCTTTTATTACTACTGAACGGTAAATATGTGACATTTACATTATATTAGTTAATGATTGATGATGAATTAGTCTAAAACATAAGTTATATTTATGGTAACCGGAATGCCCCTTTAACAGTGTCAACCACAGCGCTCTACCCCTTTAAAGCTGTCCTACAGCAATGAAGGAAAATGGCTAGGTTGTTATGGAAACCTGGTGTGAAACTGTGTGTGTCTGGAGACTAACAGCCTGCAAGCTTCTATTGGCTGATAAGGGTCATGTGACCAGGCTTCTATTGGCTAATGGATTTTTGGGGAATATCTCAAGAACGGTATGTCCTGGAGAGCTGAGACCCTTTCTAAAACCTTCCCTGACACCTGATGTACCTGTGTGCCAAATTTCGTGATTGTAGCTGCAACGGTGTGGATTCCTTTAGCGGACACACACACAAACATAGCTTTATATATTAGATTTATAAAATTTAATTCAAATGTTTTATTATTATTATTATTATTATCAACATTTATGAATATTTGTTGGTGTACAAGGAAAGCATATCATCACTAAACCAAAAGTTGTATCATACATACAGTATAATGGAGTAAAAAGGAAATAAAAAAAGGAAATTCTCATTCCCAAAGGTTCAGACACAATGGGGAATTTATCATGTGCAATATTTTTAATTTTTCAGTTTTGCTGTAGGCAATGTTGCCATACAAATTTATCAAAATGTCACATGATAATGATAAATTTATCACATCTATATGGACAACAATATTACCACTTAATCATTCAATTCAGGTGTTTTGTTCAGTCGCATTGCCACAGGTGTATAAAATCCAGCACATGCAGTCTGCCTTTACAAACATTTGTGAAAGAATAGGTCATTCTAAAGAGCTCCCTGAACTCGAACGTGGTACTGTAATAGAATGCCACTGCTGCAACAAGTCAGCTTGTAAAACGTCTTCGCTCATATACAGTGCCAGTGCGAAAGTATTCGGCCCCCTGGAACTTTTTAACCTTTTGCCACATTTCAGGCTTCAAACAAAAAGATATAACATTTTAAATTGACAATTTAAAATGTTATATAACATTTGTGGGTCACAATTGTGAAGTGGAACGAAATTTATTGGATCATTTAAACTTCTTTTGTAATAATAAAACTGAAAAGTTGGGCGTACAAAATTATTTGGCCCATTTACTTTCAGTTCAGAAAACTCAATCCAGAAGTTCATTGAGGATCTCTGAATGATCCAATGTTGTCCTAAATGACTGATGAAGATAAATAGAATCCACCTGTGTGTAATCAAGTCTCCGTATAAATGCACCTGCTCTGTGATAGTCTCAGGGTTCTGCTGCATGAAGACCAAGGAACACACCAGGCAGGTCTGTGATACTTTTGTGGAGAAGTTTAAAGCCGGATTTGGATAACAAAAGATTTAGCACTGTGCAAGCGATCATATTGAAATGGAAGGAGTATCAGACCACTGAAAATCTGCCAAGACCCGGCCGTCCCTCTAAACTTTCATCTCAAACAAGGAGAAGACTGATCAGAGATGCAGCCAAGAGGCCCATGATCACTCTGGATGAACTGCAGAGATCTACAGCTGAGGTGGGAAAGTCTGTCCATAGGACAACAATCAGTGGAACACTTCACAAATCTGGCCTTTATGGAAGAGTGGCAAGAAGAAAGCCATTTTTCAAAGATATCCATAAAAAGTCTCGTTTACAGTTTGCCACAAGCCACCTGGGAGACACACCAAACATGTGGAAGAAGGTGCTCTGGTCAGATGAAACCAAAATCCAACTTTTTGGAAACAATGCAAAATTATATGTTTGGCGTAAAAGCAACACAGCTCATCACCCTGAACACACCATCCCCACTGTTAAACATGGTGGTGGCAGCATCATGGTTTGGGCCTGCTTTTCATCAGCAGGGACAGGGAAGATGGTTAAAATTGATGGGAAGAGGGATGGAGCCAAATACAGGACCATTCTGCATGAAAACCTGTTGGAGTCTGCAAAAGATCTGAGACTAGGACGGAGATTTATCTTCCAACAAAACAATGATCCCAAACATAAAGCAAAATCTACAATAGAATGGTTCAAAAATAAACGTATCCAGGTCTTAGAATGGCCAAGTCAAAGTCCAGACCTGAATCCAATTGAGAATATGTGGAAAGAGCTGAAAACTGCTGTTCACAAACGCTCTCCATCCAACCTCAAAGAGCTAGAGCTGTTTTGCAAGGAAGAATGGGCAAGAATCAGTCTCTAGATGTGCAAAACTGATAGAGACATACCCCAAGCGACTTGCAGCTGTAATCGCAGCAAAAAGTGGCACAACAAAGTATTAATGCAAGGGGGCCGAATAATTTTTCACGCCCCACTTTTCAGTTTTATTATTACAAAAAAAGTTTAAATGATCCAATAAATTTCATTCCACTTCACAATTGTGACCCACTTGTTGATTTTTCACCAAAAATTTAAAATGTTATATCTTTTTGTTTGAAGCCTAAAATGTGGCAAAAGGTTGAAAAGTTCCAGGGGGCCGAATACTTTCACAAGGCACTGTATATTGTATGATCAATTGTAAGTGGTATTTTTGCAAAGTGGAAGCATTCAGGAACCATAGCAACTGTGCCACAAAGTGGCAGACCAAATAAGCTTACAGAGTGAAGTTGCCAAGTGCTGAGTTGCATAGTGCATAAAAGTCGCAAATGCTCCGCTGACTCTATAACTACAGGGTTCCAAATCTCCTCTGGTATTAAAGGGTTTCTGTCATCAGGTTTCACCATATTAAACCGGATGACATTTGCAATGTGCAAATGTCACGTGAGGTCTAATATGGTAATATTTTCAAGATCTGTGTCCCCGTTTTTGTTAAAAAGAAACTTTTGTAATATGCAAATTAAACTTACTAGGTGCAGGGGGCGGTAACCCTGATGACAGGGTCAGCGCTGCAAATCTTGCGCCTGCGCCGTGTGTCCTTCACAGCGCCTGCGCCGATGACGTCACACTAGAGAAGGCGGCGCAGGCGCAGTGAGGAAGCCAGCTGCACTCACTGCGCCTGCGCCAAATGAAGGACACACGGTGCAGGCGTGGGATTTGCAGTGCTGACAGGGCCAGCAGCTGATAGAGGGAGCTGCCTGGCCCTGTCAATCATCGGCGATGACGCGTTCCTGGAGGTGGGGAAAACGGCGCCACTTGGTGCAGGGTTTCCGCCCCCTGCACCTAGTAAGGTTAATTTGCATATTACAAAAGTTTCTTTTTAACAAAAACGGGGACACAGAAAATATTACTATATTAGACCTCAGGTGACATTTGCACATTGCAAATGTCATCCGGTTTAACCCTTAGAGTATCAGCGCCGTACATGTACGGCGCTGGTGCGGGGACATGACGCCCGCTCGCCCATGTGGCGGGCGTCATGGCCGGCAAGTCTCTGCTGTTTCTAACAGCAGAGACTTGCGGCTACTTACCGCCATCGGCGGCGTCTTGCTGGGCCTTTAGATGCCGTGATCACGGCATCAGGATGCGTCTGAACCCGGAAGCGTACGCTTCCGGGCGGTGTACAGAAGCCCCGAATGGCCAATCGGGGTGTCTGTACACCATATGAAAACTGTAGTCCTCGCTGGTGAGGATTACAGTTTTCAAACTGCAATTCCTATTCTACAGTATAAGAAATGAGCAATTCTTGGATTTATCTCCATCTAGTAAATCCCTGATTGCTCATAAAGAAAAAAAAAACACAATATATTAGCTCATATTTGAGCTTTAAAATAATCACAAAAAAATTAAAAATAAAATGTTAAAAAATATCTAAAAAATAAAAAAAATATAAAAGTTTAAATCACCCCCCTTTCCGTATAATTAAAAAATAAATGCCTAAATAAAAATAAATATAGACATCATGGGTATCACCATGACCGAAAACGCCCATACTTTAAAAAAAAAAAAAAAAAAAATCCAACACGGTGAATTGTGTGGCGGAAAAAAGCGTCAAAATAGCAATTCGCTGTTTTTTGTCGATAAAATAATAAAAAGCGATCAAAAAGTCATACACACCCCAGAATGGTATCAATAAGAACTTCAGATCGCCCCGCAAAAAATGAGCCCCCATACAGCTCCGTACACATAAGTACCAAAAAGTTATAGGGGTCAAGATATGACAAAAAAAAAAAAAAAGGCCAACTTTATAATTATTTTATCACTATCAAAACGCAGGAAATACTATACATATTAGGTATCGCCGGATTTGTACTGACCAGTAGAATGAAAGTAACTGGTCAGTTTTAATGAACATCGAACGTTGTAAATAAGAAATCCGTAGAACTGTAGCGGAAGCGTTTTTTTTGCAATTTCACCCGATTTGGAATTTTTTTTCCTGCTTCCCACTACACCATATGCAATATTAAATGGTGGCGTTGGAAAGTACAACTTGTCCCGCAAACAACAAGCCCTCATACAGCTATGTGAACAGAAAAATAAAACAGTTATGGCTGTTTGAAGGCAGGGAGCGCAAAACGAAAACGCATAACCGAAAAAACCTCCGGTACTGAAAGGGTTAATATGGTAAACCCTGATGACAGAAACCCTTTAACATCAGCATAGAAACTGTGCACTGGGAGCTTCATGGCAGCTGCATACAAGTCTTACATCACTAAACACAATGCCAAGCATCGGATGGAGTGGCATAAAGCACATTGCCAAATAAGAGGATTTCATGGTACTCCCCACAAGTCCAGACTCTATCTCTTTACAGAAAGTATAAAGGTACAGTCGAGAAGAATACAACAGTCGCTTTGCATCCTTCTAACTTTTCAATTGTATGCTTCCAATTTTGTGGGAACAGTTTGGAGAAGGCCATTTTGTATTCCAACATGACTGTGTCCCAGTGCACAAAAAAAAAAGTCCATAAAATCATGGTTGGGGGAGTTGGAAGAACTTGACTGGCCAATACAGAGTCCTGACTTTAACCCTATCAAACACCTTTGGGGTAAACTAGAATGGAGACTGCGAGCCAGGACCTCTTGTCCAACATCAGTGTCTGACCTCACAAATGATCTTCTGGATGAATGAGCAAAAAGCCCACATACAGTACACTCTTAAGAATCTTGTGGAAAGTCTTCCCAGAGGGAAAGCTGTTTTAGTGGGGACCAAGTCCGTATTAGCGCCTATGGATTTAGAATGACATGTCACAAGAGCTCCAGTAAGTGTAATGTGTAGGTGTCCCAATACTTTTGTACATATATTTTATGTCTAGAGAAGTCTCTCCAATTTTTAAACAACTAATGGCGTGAGATATCACAAAGCTTTTGCAAATGAGTAATCAGTGTTTCGTACTACAAATGATGCATTGTTTTGGAGTAAAATGCAAAAACAAGGTTAAAACACAATGATAAATGTGGGCCATTGACTTGCATGAGTACAAAATATGGTATCATTAACTAGTGTGTTATCAACACTAGTTGATAGTTGAGTTGAGCAAGGTAGTAGTGTGAACATTAAAATCTTCAATTCTGCCCTTCAAATGCCACCAGAACACTGCCAACACCATTTATGTTGGTCTTTATTCTGTGATTGGAAACAGGGGAGAGTCTTTTCTGTTTATGCCACCTGCAGGTATGTCACATCATTTTACTGTCATATCTTTTGAGGTAATCGTTCCCTGACTTTATCCCTGTGCCAGTATATTGATACATTTTGAAGTAGCTGGAGTTGTAAGGTCACAAAATAAAGCAAGTAGTCAATTCCAAAAATAAGAAGAGTCTACCTTTAAAACCATGTCATGTCCTGTAAAACAAATAAGCAAAATACCAAAAAAGTTAAACAACTAATATTCTGCAGTGACTGATGAAGGAATGGCTAAATACTGGCTTATATTTCCAAGTTTTATTTGCTATTGCAGGTGCTCTTACTATATAAATCTGGTCTTGTTACTGAAGGGAGTATATTGAAATTGAGTTGTCTGAAAATGAAAGAGCAGTAACATATGAGTTGAAAACCACATCCGTCTTTTCTTCATTTTTTATATAGTAGAATGAAAGACACAGATGGATGGATAAAGGATCCATTTGGAGCATTATTGATCCCTCCAAAACCCCATAATTTGTCATCATGACTGGTCGCTATAAAATATATACAGTATCTGGATGGACAGAAAGAGCAGCAAGTCTTTAATTTCACTGCTGTGCCACCACAGGGAAAATGAAGCACTACATTGCACCCATTGAACCAACAAACTGATTATCCATGTAATGAGCAGACATGTAAAGTCCTCTAGAGAGGAGGGGGATCTGATCTCGAAAGACTTAACCCCTTTTATTCTGCAATCTACTTTACATTTGTACAATAATTTCATATTTTCACCTACCTTTGATTGATGTGCCCATCTACTGTATAAAATGCTTAAAACGAAATGCAAGATCCAGATTAAGAAACACTGCTTGCAACAATACTCTGCTGAGGCTAAACTTTTTATTGTCATCAGAAATACTCAAGCTGCTTTTCAATCACAGTCTCAACATTTTGCTATCCTTATCCTTGTATTATTAGTCTGTGGAGATGGCAGGTCATTTGACATGTCTTTGGCTGCATCCTTTAGGAGAAGCAGAAGTGCCATAAACATAGATGACAGCAATGACTAAACTGAACGCTTGGCAGGATAGAAGTCATTGGACTCCGACGGAATTTTGATGCAGTCTAACATTAACACATCTGAATGACTGTAGAAATGATCCATTCCAAAAACAATAAAGGATATACAGGCCATGCAGATACTATGACTATCTTAGACTATCTATCTATCTATCTATCTATCTCATATCTATCTATCTATCTATCTCATACCTATCTATCTATCTATCTATCTATCTATCTATCTATCTATCGCCCTCTGTCCTTGGTTTGGAGCCCCCACAGTGAAATCACAGTGTCCCAATTGGTTACTTTGGCAGCCTGGGACTCCCAGGCCCATCATGTCACACTACATGTTAAGTCCTGTCTCTGGCTGTGGCTTCCACACGTTAACATAATGAAGTGTCCTGTTCATTACATTGCAGGTGTATAACCAACATTTCTGAACACATTAGATCTTGATCTGTCTAAAGTAATGCTCACTATGAGTGTTATATAGAGAGTGACAGTTGCTACAGGCAGGAATGCCTAAGGATACGACCACACAGTAGGTTTCCTGATGCAGTTTTGGAAGCCAATATCAGGAGTGACACTTAGAAGAATCTACAAGTAGCTCACCACTGGACACTATTGGATTTTAGGGTGCTCTATCCAGGCTTACCCAGAGCCTAAAGAAATGGTAAAAGTTACAAATATCCCTTATCTGGGTATGTGTTAATAGTCTACACACTAAATGAGCAAATGTTGTTTGTTGGCCTCTATCGTGCGAGATGCTTGTATATATATAATTCTCCACTAAGCTGTCAGTGAAAAAATGTCAAAAGATATTTATTACAAAAGTAAAATAGTACATTAGTAAACACCACCAGCGCTGGGATTAAAACATGTTAAAAAGTGAAAGTATTGATAATAAATTAATAAAGAAAATATACATAGGTCAAGATAAGTATTTCACGATAATACATAAATAATCAATAAATAATTGATAGGTAAATAGATAAATGAATGGTAAGTCCAATCAAAATGACATATGTTGATATAGGTAAGTCCAATTAGTGTCACATCTGTTTAATTCTTCTGACTTATCATATGATTATTTGATTTTTTCTCTATTTTTTATAATAATGTATATAGAGATTCCTTTGTAGGGCACGAAATCATGAAAGGAATATGATGTACAGCACTTCTATATGCTACACTTCTATGTTGATGACTGTGTTGCAAAATACTGTTGTATAATAGAAACAGCGATATGCTTTTTTCTCCATATTATTCCAAGCGCTGACGATAATGTCAGTGCTGTCGATCTCCTTTTAGGATTGCTTGAGCTTTGTTCTTTATTTATTGTATATTTGTTGTATATTAATGAACTTGGCAAATAGATATTCAAGATTGGCAGATAGGTATTAAAGGTTTTTCTCTTGCAAATTATCCCAGTCTTTTTTTGGAGTATATCTAGAATTATTTCTCCAAAATCAACCGCATAAAGTACCAGTCCTTCATGTCTGTGGAGCCATATTTGCCAAGTTCATTAATATACAACAAATTAATATCAGGAGTGACTCATAAAAGGAGTGAAAGTTATGGACAGATATAAAGTACAAATGTGATGTTTCTTTTTTTTTAAATTCAACCCTGGTTTTGGCTTTCAAAACTGCATCAGGAAACTGGACCGTGTTGCCATACTGTCACATCAAGAAGCATACCTTATAGTGCTACACAGGGAGACATTTCCACGTGTTGCTTTACCTTTCAAACTCATTCTAATATCTCACGCACGTGGACAAATCACAGCTTAAAGCACGTGTTTCTGGAATTAGATTCACTTACTAGACCATTTATCTGGGGGTGCTCCAATGCTAAATTGAGTTTGTAAGTCCTGTGAAGACTCAAGTGTCCTGGTAGTATGTGTGATATCCTCATGAAAGGTAAGCAGACAGGGATGAATTCCATATGTAACTTCTTTTATTATGGCTTCTGCAGTCATACATCCATCTTGTTATCCCCTAGCTCCTAGCAAACCACACCTATCTCCTCCCCCATCCTGTCACATGTCTTTTTCCCTTACAGGGACATGAATACTTGCTGTATGTTACATCACCCCCCTTTTTTTAAAAAAATAATGATAATAATTAGAACTTCTAACGAGAAAACTCATGAAACATAAACATATAGTCATTAGTTGTGGTGGATGTCTCCTCTGCAGCCTGATATAAGACTTGTACATTAGCCTGTTTTGCTGGATAAGAAGGGGACTTGGTAAGTGCTGATTTGCACACTGATGCAAAATGGTTCTCTTTGCCACATTTGCTGCATGTTTGCCCTAAGGCTGGACATTTGTTTGTATGAGAAAAGTCTTTTCCACATCGGTAACATTTTTTTTGCTTCTGAATTCAGTTGTCTACTGTAGCTTTATATTTACATGTACAGTTATGTACATGGAAGTCATCACCTTTTTCCACTGTAGTGGCCTGATGATCCGCTATTTCTATAGCGCGGGCCATTTTGAGAAAATCATGCAGAGAGTAATCTTGCTGCAGCGCTTTGCGTCTTATTTTAGAAGATGTGCAAGACACGATTACTTGTGTTAGAATTTCATCATCGTCATCAGCAAAAACACACCCTTGTGCTAGTTCTCTTAATCGGGTCACATATGTGTCCATGGATTCTTCTGGAAGCTGCTTGGCAATCCTAAACTTGTATCTCTCATATCTGATGTTTTGCTTTGGGTTGAAGTAATCTGTCAGGGCTTTGGAGCAGCTGCTGTAAGTGTCCATGTCTGCAGTAGGTAGTGTGTGGTATATGTCATACACTTCTGAGCCAGCATAGTGCAATAGTAAAGCCCTTTTCCTTTTATCATCTTTAATGTCTATGGCTTCCAGAAAGTTCTCAAATCGGTGTATCCATTTTCTCCACTTGTGAGCCAGATTATTGCTATCAGTAATATCAAACTTAGGGAACATGTGTAGCTGATCTGCCATTTTAGCTCTACTAAGTACAGTGGTGCAGGAGGTAACTGTGCTGGAGGTTTAGTAATGGAGGTTTTCCAAGCACTGTCTGTTTTATGGCTGTTTGTATCACACACCTTAGCAATTAAATACATGCAGGATGGCAGTCAGTACTCACTGCAGCAGGACACTCATCCCATCCTCGTCGCCAGTTGTGATATCCTCATGAAAGGTAAGCAGACAGGGATGAATTCCATATGTAACTTCTTTTATTATGGCTTCTGCAGTCATACATCCATCTTGTTATCCCCTAGCTCCTAACAAACCACACATATCTCCTCCCCATCCTGTCACATGTCTTTTTCCCTTACAGGGACATGAATACTTGCTGTATGTTACAGTATGGCCCTGCTGGATTATTATATCCAGAGGCGTAGCTAGAGGTTCAGCACAGGGGGGGCGAAACATACTTGAGTGGGCCCCCCACTTAGTGGTTTCCCAAACGCACGTTTCCAACTTCACAGGCACATACTACTAGTTGTGGTTATAATATTGTATTAGAACGATGACTGTATAAACTGCTAGATCATCTATGCTGTTAAGTACAGTACAATAGACTTTCTACATACCCTAGTGTAAATTCTCTACCATATAATGCAGTAAAATATAGGAGTAATAGGAGTAAAAAACAAGGGGACTCCTATGTTAAAGGAAACCTGTCCCCAGTTTTTACATCACTAAACTAACAGTCCCCTGCCCCCATCGGACCTCAGATCAGCGTATTGTGCCTCTATCAGACCTCAGATCAGCGTATTGTGCCCCATCAGACCTCAGATCAGCGTACTGTGCCCCCATCAGACCACAGATCAGCGTATTGTGCCCCATCAGACCTCAGATCAGCAGAATGTGCCCCCATCAGACCTCACATCAGCCTACTGTGCCCCATCAGACCCCAGATCAGCCTACTGTGCCCCCATCAGACCTCAGATCAGCCTACTGTGCCCCCATCAGACCTCAGATCAGCTCACTGTGCCCTCATCAGACCTCAGATCAGCCTACTGTGCCCCATCAGACCTCAGATCATCGTATTGTGCCCCCATCAGACCTCACATCAGCCTACTGTGCCCCATCAGACCTCAGATCAGCGTATTGTGCCCCATCAGACCTCAGATCAGCGTATTGTGCCCCATCAGACCTCAGATCAGAGTATTGTACCCCCATCAGAACTCAGATCAGCAGAATGTGCCCCCATTAGTCCTCACATCACCCTACTGTGCCCCATCAGACCTCTGATCAGCGTATTGTGCCCCCATCAGACCTCAGATCAGCAGAATGTGCCCCCATCAGACCTCAGATCAGCGTATTGTGCCCCATCAGACCTCAGATCAGTGTATTGTGCCCCCATCAGACCTCAGATCAGCGTATTGTGCCCCCATCAGACCTCACATCAGCCTATTGTGCCCCATCAGACCTCAGATCAGCGTATTGTACCCCCATCAGACCTCAGATCAGCAGAATGTGCCCCCATTAGTCCTCACATCACCCTACTGTGCCCCCATCAGACCTCAGATCAGCGTATTGTGCCTCCATCAGACCTCAGATCAGCGTATTGTGCCCCCATCAGACCTCAGATCAGCATATTGTGCCCCCATCAGACCTCAGATCAGTGTATTGTGCCCCCATCAGACCTCAGATCAGCAGAATGTGCCCCCATCAGACCTCAGATCAGCGTATTGTGCCCCATCAGACCTCAGATCAGCGTATTGTGCCCCATCAGACCTCAAATCAGTGTATTGTGCCCCCATCAGACTTCAGATCAGCGTATTGTGCCCCCATCAGACCTCACATCACCCTACTGTGTCCCCATCAGACCTCAGATCAGCGTATTGTGCCCCCATCAGACCTCAGATCAGCCCACCCAGCCAGGTCCGGAGGGCAGCCGCAGCGTTGGACAGGTAAGAAAGGTTTTTTATTTTAATTTTATGTGGCTGGGTGGGCTGATCTGGGGTCTGATAGGGGTCGCTAAATACGAGTGAGCGCTTCCATAATGGAAGCGCTCACTTGTATTCGCCTGATAGTCATCCTTGCTGGGCCCCCCCTGACTCACTGGGCCCGGAGCCGTCGCCCCCCCTGCCCCCCCGGTAGCTACGCCTCTGATTATTTCTATTACCTAGCTGATCTAGACCTCCATAATCCATGGCCAGTCCTGAGGCAATCTATTCTGTTTTTTAAACCTCTTCTTCCTTTGTACTTATTTGCTCAGACAGTTTAAAGAGAGGCAAAAACACTTGGCAATTTCACGCAGTAGTGACAGACAGGGGCGTATCTACCATAGTGGCAGACCATGCGACTGCTATGGGGCCCAGGGCAAGAGGGGGCCCAGTTGTAATCATCCCCTCTTCTACTTGGGGTGAAAACTTGGTCAGGACTCTACCCTCTAAATGAACTACTTTTAGCAAATGAGTAAGTGGAAAAAATGGCCCGAGGGTCATTGAAAGGGGTTTAGGCAACCCTTCTGTCCTGTGTGGGGTGCCTGGTTTGGTCCTTGCTATGGGGCCCTGACTTCTCCATGTACGCCACTGATGACAGATTTGCCATTATGGCAAAACCAATGTTTATCACAGCTATCCAATGTTTATGGAATAGAGACCTGGCAGGCAGCGGGGAGCAGTTTCTGGGGGATCTTATGTTTATGGAATAGAGACCTGGCAGGCAGTGGGGAGCAGTTTCTGGGGGATCTTATGTTTATGGAATAGAGACCTGGCAGGCAGTGGGGAGCAGTTTCTGGGGGATCTTATGTTTATGGAATAGAGACCTGGCAGGCAGTGGGGAGCAGTTTCTGGGGAATCTTATGTTTATGGAATAGAGACCTGGCAGGCAGTGGGGAGCAGTTTCTGGGGAATCTTATGTTTATGGAATAGAGACCTGGCAGGCAGTGGGGGCAGTTTCTGGGGGATCTTATGTTTATGGAATAGAGGCCTGGCAGGCAGCGGGGAGCAGTTTCTGGGGGATCTTATGTTTATGAAATAGAGACCTGGCAGGCAGCGGGGAGCAGTTTGTGGGGGATCTTTTTGTCTGACTTAATGACTAAATACAGGATGTTTTCAAGACTCAGGGACTAAGAGGCCTAGCATCAGTTCTTTACAAAAACTTATTACAAACTGAATAAGCCAGGACACCATTGAAATCTATTGACAAATGGAAATTACAAATCCTAACACTCACAGATTCATTAATAAATGATTTATCCCATCTTGAAGTCTCACCATCTACTAAAAATAGGCACACTCAATTATATATAATACATTAAACATATCTCACTCCAATCAGACTGTATAGGATGGGCAGATGCCAGGAGCTGGAGGTGGACTTCTGGCAAATGATTTGGTCTTGCAGTCCTATTGCTTAGTTCTGGGTGATGGTAACTGATTTTCTCACCAAGTTGTCACTTCCAGTTCTTTTCTCACCTGAAGTTTGTCTGTTGGGTCTGTTAAACAATGAAATATGGAGGCATTATATGCTAATTTTATTTTGTGAATCCTTTTTTATGGTCTATAAATGTATTGTTCTAAAATGATATAGTCTCAATCTGAGTATGTCTCAAATTTACAAATATTTGGGGCGTATGGTGCAACTCAACGCAAGAAAGCACTATGTAGAGCCCATTGTGATACTGCCCCAGATACTCCATCTAGGTATGCATAATAAATGAGCACAGATCGTGTTTGAGATAATCTATTATCTATGGATTTGTATAATTATTTATACCACATATTATACTATAGGTATGGATGTTTAGACCCCAGATTCAAATATGTTGCTGTAACGCATAACTCCCTCATTACTTCTGAGAATATACGTTTGCTGGTCTCTTTTAGCATATGATTTTAACCATACATGTACCCTACTAGGTTACTGAATCTTATCTATGCAATCCGTGTACTATGTCACTATTCCACTTTTTGTTGTGTGTGTGTGTGTATATATATATATATATACACACATTCCCTCCACTTCTGGTTGCAAGACATGATTCTAAACCAGGGGTGCACAACCTGCGGCCCAGGGGCCACATGCGGCCCTCGATACCAATCTGTGCGGCCCCCAACCATCTAGTAACAGACATGTATGTCTATGTCTTGTGGCTGCTCACATGTATTTTTTTATGTTTTCTCCCATTAGATGTGAGTCCTGGAACTGTAACTAGACTTTAATGGTATATACTGTATGTTCAATATGACATAAATACAGTATTTCAGTTGTTAATACCCCTTTAAATGTTATTTTCGGCCCTCATCATTGGTTCAGTCTGGCAGTGTGGCCCCCAACCAGAAAACGTTGTGCACCCCTGTTCTAAACTATGGCATATCTAATATGACATAACTCCTATTGTGATACTATGTGTCATGGTGCCGCTCTGTGCTCACCGCTGTCCCACCACATCCCTCACCAAGGCACTGCCTGGCGGCCAAGCCACTCTGATCTTTCCTTGTCTTCCAGTAGCAGGGCCAGCCATCGGAGTTCTGTCTCCCTTGTTGGTGGCTGCAACCTATGCCTGGCTGCTTTCTCTGACTTGTGGGGCATACATGCGCTCCCCAGTTCCTAAAGGGCAAAGTGCACCTGTATACCAATCTGCACAAGCCAGTGGCTGGACACCTAAGGGTACTTAAAGTGTCACTGTACTTTCATACATTTTAACTTAATAGAGAATGGTGTTCTCAGGAAAAAATCTGCATCCACCTGAAAAAAAGTAGACACCTCCGGGACTAGGCCGGCATATTTGCTGAGTAGTGGCCAGCATATTTACCAGGTATCGGCCGGATCTCCGCTGGATCCCATGCCGGTGGGTATTGCAGTAACATCCAGCAATGCCGGATGCAGAGAGCTCCAGCCGGAACAGCCTGCTGGAGATTGGTCACGCTAGTGTGAAACTAGCATAAAGAAAGCTTCAGCCATTCACAGAACATATAGTGTTGGCTGGAGACATCCGGGGCATACATCTCGTTAACGCCGCTGTGTACATTGGAAAACAAACATTGGCGACATTTGGTTCCTGTAGACTTTTGTCTCCAGACAATTGTCATTATCTTCATTTATGAGGACTTACATCTGTCTTGGATATTTATTGAGGATTTTAATTCACACATGATTTTAAAGCATAACTAACAATGCCTTTTACTCCAGCTTGGATGTTAATATTACTGCTGTAAAGTCTAATTTGAGTGTATTAAAACTTTAAGATCCTTAGCCTTGCTATTCTTCTATATCAGTAAATTTGTAGATCTCATACTTAGCTAATTGGTACCGTCTGTCTACACTGGATGATTCATTCTGCTTAAATAATTGCCTGGATCTGAAAACTGTCAATACCAAACGCTTCTACTCGACACTTTGGTCAGTTGTTCTTTTCTCTTCCTTCCATGATTTCACAAACTATGACAGATGCTATCAAGTCACATTGGGCAGTTTTCTGTACTAATAGAAGTGAATTTATACAGTAAACATGTAACGTCTGACAAAGCTATGTATTATGGTTGCATAATGTTACAGTCCATACAGTGTTAGAAGTTTCAGTGTCTGAGTTTGGATATTAACACAACAGAAAACTAAAAAGCTAATAAAAATATTTTTTGTCAGGAATGCAAAATATAAACTATATTACCAGAAAACTAAGAGATGCCAAACAAGGAACCATTTGGTGAAGTTATAACTTATAGCTATGCTACAGTTATGAAAACTGCAAAACCGTTGGGGCAGATGGGGGGCAGATTCTAAAGTCTTAAAGTAAGCAAGTCTTAGTAATACAGCAGAATATCAATAGTAATGATTCAGAGCAACTAAACATGTTGTATTTTCTCTTGAAGACGTTTCACTAGGCATCTGACTGGCTTTCTAAATGGGATGACTAGTCCAGTTGCTCCGACACAGTACTACTGATTTACCATGATATAGATGAATGAGAACCTTCACAGACAATACAGCAGAATAAATAAAGTTTTCCATTAATGCACATACACTACTAGAAGTTAGGGATATTTGGCTTTCAGGTGAAATTTATGGAAAATGTAAAAAGTTCACTCTATAGTGATATTTTATCATGAAAGTAGGGCATTTAAGTAGAAGCAGCAATGGTGATTTCCTCATCTGAAACAATTTATTGAGACAAAAGCCAACAACAGTGGTGGGTATACCCCCTCAAAAAATGTTAATGTCTGAAAAACTTTTCATGTGGCCTTGAGCATCAATTACAGCTTGACCTGGCCAAGCTGTTTTTGTCCAAGTCTAATTTTACAAATCTGATGTGCGTCACTGTTTGTGTTAATAACTTTGGAATGCTTTTACTTATCCAAGTGATTCTGAGATTTTTTTTTGTGACATGGCATGTTGCACTTCATGTTAGTGGTAAATTTGAGTCAATATGTTTTAACATTATTTATAAAAGAGAACCAACATTTACAGAAAATTTGGCAAAGTTAGCAATTTTCTAAATTTGAATTTCTCTGCCTGAGGCCTCATGCACATGACCGTATGAAAAAATGGATCCGCAAAAAATACGGATAATGTCTGCGTGCATTCCGTATTTTGCGGAACGGAACAGCTGGCCCCTAATAGAACAGTACTATCCTTGTCCGTAATGCGGACAATAATAAGACATGTTCTATTTTTTTTGGGAACGGAAATACAGATATATACGGAAACGGAATGCACACGGAGTACCTTCAGTTTTTTTTGCGGACCCATTGAAACGAATGGTTCTGCATACAGTCCGCAAAAAAACCGGAACGGACACGGAAAGAAAATACGTTCGTGTGCATGAGCCCTTAAAGACAGATAGTGATACCTCATATGATACCTCACGTTATAGTTAAAATGTTTTTTTTTATTTTTTTAAAAAAAAGTTTAAATAAAAAAATATAAAAATTCAAATTATCCCTTTTCCTTACCATAAAAAATAAATACATACACAATTAAAAACTAAACATCATGTGCATTGCCACATCCAAAAATTTCTGTACTATTAAAATATAAAAATATTTATCCCATATATCAAATGACATCACGGACAAAAAATCTAAATGGCCGATTCACCATTTTTTTGTCACTTCACCTCACAAAAATTGTAATAAGTGATCAAATTTCACCCCATTTGGAATTTTTTTCCAGTTTCCTACTACATTGTATCCAATAGGAAATTGTGCATTAAAAAGTACAACTTGTCCTGCAAAGAACAAGCCCACCTAAGGCTACGTGAACAGAAAAAATAAAAAATGATGGTTCTAGGAAGGCAAGGAGTGAAAAACAAAAACACAAATATGGAAAATCACAGGGGGCTAAAGGAGTTCTACGGGACTGTAGCCATCCTCCTTGGACGTAGTCACAAGAGGAAAACTGATGGCAGATTGAAAAGATGGATAATACGAATGGTAACCAAAGAGCCCAGAACAACTTCCAAAGAGATTAGAGGTGAACTCCAAGGTCAAGGTACATCAGTGTCAGATCACATCCACTGTTCCTGTCTTAGCCAAAGGATTCCGAGGAGGAAACCACTGTTGAAAGCAAATCATAAAAAAGCAAGACTGGAATTTCCCAAAATGCATATTGACAAGCCACAATGCTTCCAGGAGAATATCCTTTGGACAGATGAGACAAAAATGAAGCATTTGACAAGTCACATCAGCTGTTGTTCACAGATACGAAAATGAAGCATACAAAGAAAAGAACAGGAATGCAAGGAATGAGTTCTCAGTGTGATGTCATAAAGAGGCATGGCAGGCCTTCACTCAAACTGCCTAAGCCCACCCAGTCTTAGAAGCAGGAAACCAGGAAGTGAATATCAGATCTGGCTGCAGGTGAGGATTAATTAGCAAGATGTGAAAACCTCTTTAAATCTTTGCAGAGTACAATGACATATGAAGGCTATCAAGATATTCTGGAGCTAAATGTGCTGTCCAGTTTTGAAAAGCTTGGTCTTAGTCGCAGGTCATAGGTCTTCCAACAGGATAGTGACCCTAAAGACACAGCTAAAAAAAAATCCAAGAAAGAGCAGAGCATTGGACTATTCTGAAGTGGCCTTCTATGAGCCCTGATCTAAATCCTATTGAACATCTGTGGAAGGAGCTGAAATATGAAGTCTGGAGAAAAGGCACCCTTCAAACCTGAGACAACTGGAGCATTTTGCTTATGAGGAGTGGGCCAAAATACCTGGGACAGGTGGACAGGTGTATAAGTCTAGTTGAGCGGTACAGAAGTCACTTGATTGCAGTGATTGCCTGAAAATGTGCAACAGAATATTAAATTAAGGGTACCATCATTTTTGTCCAGGCCAGTTTCATAAGTTTGCTTTATAAATTATTCTGTTGAACCACATTTCAAAAGCAGTGCCTGATTTTCATTAGTTGATTTTCAGTAAACTTTTTATTTATTATTACTTTTGTCAGTTTTGAGTAATTTCACTGACCATTGTGCGTTTTTCTTTCTTTAATGGAAGTGTGCCAACAATTTTGTACATGTGTGTATATTCGAAAGAAAGTGTAAAAGAGGATTTACCCCTGAGTACCCTTTAGCAGTGGCTCTCCTTAAACGGTTTCTGTTTCCATGTTTGACCATATTAAACCAGATGACATTTGCAATGCGCAATATGGTCTTCTTGTTAAGATCTGTGTCCCCGTTTTCTTAAAAAAACTACTTTTGTAATATGCAAATTACCTTCTATCATTCGGCGCAGGCGCAGTGAGTATAGCTGGCTCCCGGGCTCCCAGCTTCCTCGCTGCGCCTGCACCGCCTTCTCTTCCGGGTGTAGTGTGACGTCATCGGTGCAGGTGCAGTGAGGAAGCCGGGAGCCCGGCAGCCAGCTGTCCTCACTGCGCCTGTGCCGAATGACGGATAGAGTGAGCTCCCTGGCCCTGTCAATCAGCGCTGATGACGAAATATAGAAGGTGGGGAAAACGGCGCTACTATGTGCAGGGTTACCGCCCCTTGCACCCAGTGAAGGTAATTTGCATATTACAAAAGTATTTTTTTTAAGAAAACGGGGACACAGATCTTAAAAAGAAGACCATATTAGACATCAGGTGACATTTGCGCATTGCAAATGTTATCTGGTTTAATATGGTCAAACTTGGTGACAGAAACCCTTTAAGCAGACCAACTGTGTCCAAGGCATTTTATTCGCTCAGCCAGCCAGAATCCTACTCCATTCTGATAAGGGACAAACACCTCAAAACAGCTGTACAGATGAATATTTAGCTTGGCTATTTTTCCTTGTCATATTCCAAGCCTTGGAATAGTCCCTTTTGAAGATTTCTTGACAGAGCAAGGTGATGCTAATGAAGTAGCACTTCAGACAGATCCTGTTTTGAGGAGAATTGAGTCAATTTTTTAGGTGCCTATTCTTCTTTCCTGCAATCATTCTGGTTATGTTACTGAAGATAAGTACTGGTGAGGTGGTGGTTTTGTGGTCTCTAAAGTTCACCTAAAAGCTGCTTTATAGTTGCTTTTGGCTCAGTCAGCACAGAACTCTGAAACCATGCTCCAGTTTGGCTAGTTGAAACAGTTTTTTATGCAGTTTTCCAGCAAAAGTCAGAAATTGATCCAACAGGAAAGAGACGCATCGGTCCTTCCTTTTGATTATACTTTTGGTTTTGGTAAAAAAAAGCATCAAAAACTGTATGTGTGCTTCCACTCCAAAAGATAAGTCTATCAGGAGCTTCTTGTTATTGTGAGATACCTGTGGCATATTTCTAAATGTTACCCTATTAAAATGAATCTCTACTGCTGAGAAAAGCTACATAATGAAAACAGAATGAGAAGTGCATGTGAAATGACAATTATTATCTTCATCCCTATAAAATATGTACTTAGTAGTAGAAGCATCCACAGACAAATAGAATTTTCATGAACTTTATTCTCGCATAAATCACAGATGACTGTCTGCCAGGTTGTAAAATATCTAGCAGAATAAGAACTACACTGGGTATTTTACTATACTGTGGTGTCACATTCTGGTGTGGAGGGGAAAACCACAACAAGCGTAGGAGGGAAGGGGATGAGGCCAGGAAACAAGTAAAGGGAAAAGGTCACCTCCTGCAGGAAACCCTGACACCAATCCTGACTGACTTACAGTATGAACAGGCCTCAAATGTAGGCGGGTTCATACACAGGAACCTAAACCAAACTGACCCTATAGGACCCTGCAACTACTGACAGGGCTGAGTCTACCCGTTCCTCCAAAAGGAAGGACGAACAGGAGTCTCCCAAAGGCCAAATAACACAACAGGGAAAAGCAGGGTAAACACAAAAGGGGAAGTGGACACTTACCTTTAAGAAGAAATGGAAGCAACCGGATCTCAGGAGAGAACCACACCAATCCACCAGAATGTCCACAGAAACTATAAACCGCAAGTAACTGTGGTAGAAGCAGGAATAAATAGGGGAAGGACAATTACCACACCCGCAACAGCTGAGGGGAAAGGGTATGGTAAACAACAACAACACAAAAAGGAAAACAAGTCAGATTATGTCACATGTGCAAGCCTACCCAACTTTCTGCAACCTGCTGCAGGAATGACCGTGACATGTGGGCTTTTATAGTCACACTTTGATTTATGTTTGTATAAAATACTGGTTTATGCATATTCAAATTCATATATGTGCATATTTCTGAGTGCAGTACCCAGAGCATAGTGTGTAAGTTTGAAAAAAAACATATGTCCATCCAGTTTAGGCTTTTATCCAGTATGGTAATGGAAAGCACAGCCAGGGTTAACAATCCTGACTCAGCCTTTGCAGGAAGCTTGGGTGTGGATCCTGGATCCACCCCTTTCTGAGTATAGCGAGTTCTAGCCTACAGCTGCAGCTAGTAGACAGAGTAAGGAAGCAACTCCACATACTCTGTTCCTCACAGGACTGGAGTAATGCTACAGAGATTCACTGATCACTGGATGATCTATAGAAAAGAAGACAGAGAGAAAAAGACAAGAAGGTTCAGAAATCTGCATGGCTTAGCACTGGAATAAGTAAGATATCCTGCTATCTAAGCTATTTAGACTTTACTGCAGTGAGGGGAATACTGTTAAGACACCCTATACACTTGGACACGACTTGGCTGGTCGTATCTTTAAAACCTGTGTGCATCAGTTGCAAATTACAGGTACAATTGCAAAAGTGAGATTGCCATAGACTCTGAAGGAAGATACTTGAGAAACATAAAAAGGAAAGAGTACAATAATTTTCATTGTGCTCAAATCCATACAAAACCATCTGGGGAGATCCACACTGTATATTATGGAAACTGTGTTTTGCTATTGTTGGATGTACCACAACTCCCATTTTGCACTCAACTAAAGAGAGACATTTATTCTGCTACATTTGGCCTGGTAACTGACTCCTTCAACATACACCAGCCATTGCATCCTACATGCCCCGCCTTACACCCCTGCAAACTCTCAGCATCACAGGCACCCTGACTACCATCAGGCAGGAGCCCCAGAACAAGGGTGTGCCCTTGGGGTAGAATGGGTGCACCTTTCTTTCACTGCACAGCCCTAGGAAACAATGGTGTGAGGAAGGCCACTGTGATCAACTGTTACAACCAGAGCCCATACCACTCCCATTCCCCATTCTGGCTCCTTCTGGGCTTGCTGCATGGGTACAAAACTGTTAAGTCCTACATGTTCTCTAAGGCAACTCAGAATGACTGTAGATTACTATAGCCTGCCTCTAGTGAGGATTCTAGAAAACTGAATAGTTTATGTACTGTTCGCAATGGAGTTTGGGCATCTTATTTAACTGTATGTAGGAGTCATCAGCATTATTTTACTACAATAATCAGATGTAATTTCATAGTAAATAGACAAACCTCATTTGCAAATCACATAGGGCATGGAATGATCTGTTGCTGTTTTGTGGCTTTGTCCACTATTTTCATCCACAATGATGTGGATCTCAACAGTTATATGTGAAAGGAGCCTTAGGATGGTGCTGGTCAAACATAGAATAATGTATAGAATAATGTATAGAATATGTGTAGAATAATGTATAGAAGATGTGGTTAGCTTGTGCAGTTGCACAATGCACATAAAGTCTTACACAGTACTCAAAACCACATTTTCTGGAAATACACTATATACTGTATAGACACTAGGTACGTATTGAAAAATTAGTACACTGGTCATGAAGTATCAGTTCTCCAAATTCTGCAGTGTAACTTCATTCAATGACTCAGTTCAAAATGTCACCCTTTCATATCTGTATCAATATCATATATTGATTGTACTCTCAATTTCCATTAAATAGAACTTTGTCTTTTAGAACTCAAAGAGGAAGATTTCTCATAGACCAGCATTTTACACTGGCCTTTGATATCCACTGCACTGCTGGAAGATATGCCTAACATATTTTTCAGGGTCCACCTCTGAACCAGATACCATATTAAACCTTATTGATGAGGTCCTGCATGTGCAATGATTAAAACAATTACATAAAAGCATATGTGCAGATCTCCTGTATACACAGAGGGTGGGCCTTCAGAATCATTTCCCCTGGTGGGCCCAAGGAATTTCATGTCAACACTGGTAACAAGTTTTTTTTCCCATCATTTATAACTAGGGGTTTTCCAAGATTTTGATATTGATGAACTATCCTAAGGATAGATCATCAGTATTAGGTCAGTGGGGGTCTGACACCTGGGACCACCACTGATGAGCTGTTTGAGGACACTGCAGTGCTGCTGTGAGTACTGTGGGTTCCTAGCAGTTTATTAAGTACAGTGCCATACATTGGATAACAGCTGTGCTTGCCATTGTAGTTCAGCCCCATTCTCTTCATCGGTCACGTGGCCTAGGCCTAGTGACATCACTGGCCTAGAAAGTGGCTGCTGAGCTCCCTGGAGCACCATGGTCTCTTCAAACAGATGCCTGCCGATCTGACATTGATGACCTATTTTGAGCTTAGGCTAACAGTATGTTAATCCCAGAAAACACCTGTAAATATAAATTGAGCAATTTTATGGACTCTTCAAGTAATAGTATTGTGTCTGTAAATATTATACTAAGCTTGTCTGTTGTTTAATGTATAGTGCAATATTGAGAGAAAAGTCAATTGGACCCTAAAGTAGAGATTGGAGAGCACAGATATGTCAACAAAAAGACAAGAATACCCATCTTAGCGCAAATGTGTTGTTGTGCGAGTGCAGTATAGAATATTTTTAAGCTAGCAGTCATTAAATAAAAGAAGTTGCAGTCAGACATTTTTTTTTGGAATCACATATTAGTATATAAGAACACTAGAGATGAGCGAGGACGAAAGCGGCTCAGGAGGACGGAAGCGGCTGCCTGCACCTATGCGAGCGCAGGGGAGCCGAGCGGTACAGTGCTCGTTTCGAGCACGTTCGCTCATCTCTAAAGAACACCATAACCATGGTAACATATACAGTCATGGCCAAAAGTTTTGAGAATGATACAAATATTAATTTTTACAAAGTCTACTGCTTCAGTTTTTATAATGGCAATTTGCATATACTCCAGAATGTTATAAAGAGTGATCAGCTTAACAGCAATTACTTGCAAAGTCAATATTTGCCTAGAAAATGAACTTTATCCCCCAAAACACATTTCAACATCATTGCAGCCCTGCCTTAAAAGGACCAGCTAACATCGTTTCAGTGATTGCTCCATTAACACAGGTGTGGGTGTTGATGAGGACAGGGCTGGAGATCAATCTGTCATGATTAAGTAAGAATGACACCACTGGACACTTTAAAAGGAGGCTGGTGCTTGGCATCATTGTTTCTCTTCTGTTAACCATGGTTATCTCTAAAGAAACACATGCAGTCATCATTGCACTGCGCAAAAATGGCCTAACAGGGAAGAGTATCGCAGCTAGAAAGATTGCACCTCAGTCAACAATCTATCGCATCATCAAGAACTTCAAGGAGAGAGGTTCCATTGTTGCCAAAAAGGCTTCAGGGCACCCAAGAAAGACCAGCAAGCACCAGGACCGTCTCTTAAAAGTGTTTCAGCTGCGGGATCGGGCTACCAGCAGTGCAGAGCTTGCTCAGGAATGGCAGCAGGCAGGTGTGAGTGCATCTGCACGCACTGTGAGGCGGAGACTCTTGGAGCAAGGCCTGGTCTCAAGGAGGGCAGCAAAGAAGCCACTTCTCTCCAGAAAAAAACATCAGGGACAGACTGATATTCTGCAAAAGGTACAGGGAGTGGACTGCTGAGGACTGGGGTAAAGTCATTTTCTCTGATGAACCCCCTTTTCGATTGTTAGGGACATCTGGAAAACAGCTTATTCGGAGAAGACGAGGTGAGCGCTACCACCAGTCTTGTCTCATGCCAACTGTAAAGCATCCTGAAACCATTCATGTGTGGGGTTGCTTCTCAGCCAAGGGAACCGGCTCTCTCACAGTCTTGCCTAAAAACACAGCCATGAATAAAGAATGGTACCAGAATGTCCTCCGAGAGCAACTTCTCCCAACCGTCCAAGAGCAGTTTGGCGATCAACAATGCCTTTTCCAGCATGATGGAGCACCTTGCCATAAAGCAAAGGTGATAACTAAATGGCTCAGGGAACAAAACATAGAGATTTTGGGTCCATGGCCTGGAAACTCCCCAGATCTTAATCCCATTGAGAACTTGTGGTCAATCATCAAGAGACGGGTGGACAAACAAAAACCTACAAATTCTGACAAAATGCAAGCATTGATTGTGCAAGAATGGACTGCTATCAGTCAGGATTTGGCCAGAAGTTGATTGAGAGCATGCCAGGGAGAATTGTAGAGGTCCTGAAGAAGAAGGGTCAACACTGCAAATATTGACTTGCTGCATTAACTCATTCTAACTGTCAATATAAGCTTTTGTTACTCATAATATGATTGCAATTATATTTCTGTATGTGATAAAAACATCTGACAAACACACATAAAAACCAGAGGGCAGCAGATCATGTGAAAATATAATATTTGTGTCATTCTCAAAACTTTTGGCCATGACTGTACAGTAGCTATAAAGGTCCCAACAAATCAAGTTGTAAAGATATAAATGAGATCTAATGTGTCCATAACAACCAAACTTTACAGTATAGTCAACATATTCATAAAGTTCATTTACATTTTGCTTGATGTGGTTCACAGATGGAAAGGTCGAAGGTAATTCTACTGCTAACCAGAGCAATGTCTCTGAAAGCCCAGAAGATACTTCCGATAAAATGCCAACAGAAAATACAGGTCTGTGAATACCGTCATGAGTATATTGATGATGATGATGATTTATAATAAGTTACTGTGATGGCTTGCAATGCCAGGTATAACTTAAAGTGTGATATAGGTTAATTTAAATAAATTAGAATATTATCGAAAAGTTCAATTATTTCACTAATTCAATTCAAAAAATGAAACTCATATTATATAGATTCATTACACACATTACACCTATTTCAAGCATTTATTTCTTCTAATGTTGATGATCATGGCTTACAGCTAATGAAAACCCAAAAGTTATATTCTCATTTTCTGACATACTTGTGAAAAAGTTCAATAGTGTAGACTTAATGGTGACACACTCTAATAGGTTAATGAACACAAAACACCTGCAAAGGTTTCCTACGCATTTACATGGTCCCTCAGTATGGTTCAGTAGGGTACACAACCATGGGGAAGACAGTCATTGAGTGCTATATCCAAGCTAAGGCTGAGTTCACATCAGCGTTCAGCCTTTCCATTCTCCTGTTCCGTTATAGGAGCAGGAGAATGGAAAGGACGGATTCGGGACATAACTGAGCTGGAAGGAGCCTACGGACCCCATAGACTATAATGGGGTCTGTTAAGTTTCCGCTCAGAGGAGGATTTTGGAGCGGAGACAAAAGTCCTGCGTGCACAACTTTTGTCTCCGCTCCAAAATAATCTTCTGAGCGGAAACCTAACGGACCCCATTATAGTCTATGGGGTCCGTAGGCTCCGTTCAGCTCAGTTATGCCCCAAATCCGTCCTTTTGTTCTTCTGCTCCTATAACGGGGCAGGAGAATGGAATGGCTGAACGCTGATGTGAACTCAGCCTTATTAACCCCTTTCGTTACCTGCACCATAAATGTACAGTGCTGGAGCGATGGATAAACATAGTGCCTGCTCCACCGGCAGCTAATGACCGTGACCAGCAATAATGCAGATCGTGGTCATTAAAGCATTTAAATCCCGTGATCAGTGTGATCAAGGCATCTAAAAGCTCAAATACCCAGAAGTGCACTCTTCCGGGCTTCTTACCAGCATCCTCTGCGGCCAATGAGGATGCCGGTAATTGAATTCAATATGCTGGGTCTCTCTGAAGAGACCAAGGGTATTTGAGCTGCAGGTGGCCGGCCAACATAAGAAATGAGCTATTCTGCTCTCACCATGCATTAGTGAGTATTGTAGCCTCAAACACGAGATACAAAACCATAAAAAAGATTAAAAAATATTTTTTAAAAATGTAAAAAACAAAAGAAATTTAAATCACCCCCCCCCCCTTTTCTGTAAAAAAAAAAAAAATACACAAATAAGAACAACAATAAACATCATGGGCATCACTGCATCCAAAAATGCCCATACTATTAAAATATAAAAATTATTTTTTTAATACGGCAAAAAGGGGTCAAAATGGATGATTTACCATTTTTTAATCACTTCTCTTATCCAAAAAATGTAATAAAATGTGATCAGAAAAATCGCACACACTTCAAAATGGTATCAATAAAAAATATAGATATAGTCCCACAAAAAAAGAGCCCCCACACAGCTGAGAAGATATAACTATAAAAAAAAAGTTATGGGGGGGGGTCAGAATATGGTGGCATAAAAAAAACATATATGTGATATTGTTGTAATTGTACTGACCTAGAAAATGAAGGGCACATGTCAGTTTTGCCGCAAAGGGAATGCCGTAAAAACGATGAGGAATTGCATTTTTTTTCCATTTCCCACTACATTGTATGCCATATTAAATGGAGGCATTAGAAAGTAAAACTTGTCCCACAAAAAATAAACCCTCATATAGATATGTGAACGGAAGAATAAAAAAAGAGATGACTCAAGGAAGATGGGGAAGAAAAATGAAAATGAAAAAATGAAAAAAACTCCAATATCCAAGGGGTTAATGGAAAGTGGAAGGAAAAAGTGTGGAAGAAATAAGTGCACAAGCAACAGGGAGAACCACAGCCTTTTTTAACAAGAAAAGGTCATTCAAGAATTTGGGGAAGATTCACAAGGAGTGGACTACAGCAAATATATCCAGGACTTGGGCTACAACTGTCGCATTCCTTGTCTCAAGCCACTCAGGACACAGAGACACCCTGGTCTAAGGAGAAAAAGGACTGTTGGTCAGTGGTTCAAAGTCCTGTTTTCAGATTAAAATAAATTTTGCATTTCATTTGGAAATCAAGGTCCAAGAGTAGAGATGAGCGAATCATTCAAAAAATTATTCGCTGAACTTTTCCTAAAATTCGTATATTCGACGAATAGATTTGTTGTATTTGCGTACAAAATATACGTTATTATGTGCTATTAGCGAACATTCGCTCACTAATAACGAACGTTCATTTACAAAATGTACGCAACTTCTTAGAAGACGTACGCATGAGCGTACAAATAGCTTACGAATCTCAGCTTACTATTGTCTAAGCGATTACGTAATACGCAGGCACGTACGAGGAGAGGCCACGGCGTGCACTCCTCAGAGGCAGAGCGAATATTCGAGACATATATAAATATAAAGGTAAAGTGCAAATACATTATTATAGGTATAATATAAAAATTTTAAATATCACCTACCTAGTATGCTCACGGACACGTTTAAGTCTCTTTTCTTCTGACGCTTGTCATAGAACTGGAGCAGAGTCCCAAACTCAGTCGCAATTTGTAATCCACATAGGTAAAATTGTAATCCAAATGGGTAAAAAAAAAAGCAGCAAAGGTTCCTTAAAAAACCCTCTTTCAAGGGGCTCCCCAAATAACCTGAAAAGGGGGAAAAAGGGATGAGGCGCATGAATGCGCAACTTAATTTCCTGAGTTGCCTCGTCATCCTCCCGTGCTGGAGAAAGGGGCGGAACTACCAGGGAAAAGTCTGCATCGCTGAATTGAATTCGTACGCAACAGCGTATAGAGTAACTAAATTATACGTAGAATAGCGTATAATTTATAGGACACACTACGTAGCGAATGCGTACAAAAGCGAAGCGAATCACCTAATATTCGGATTCGCTTCCCAGCTGAAAAATCCCAAGATTCGATACGAATCTACGAAGCGGCGAATAGATTCGCTCATCTCTATCCAAGAGTTGGGAGGAACAGTGGAGCGACACACAATCCAAGTTGCTTGAGGTCCAGTGTGACGTTTCCATGGCAGATGATGGTTTGGGCAGCCATGTCATCTGCTGTTGTTGGTCCAAAGTCAGCACATCCATCAACCTGGAAATTTTAGAGCATTCCTTGCTTCCCTTTGCTGACAAGCTTTATGGAGATGCTGATTTAATTTTCCAGTAGGACCTGGCACCTGCCCACACTGCCAAAAGTACAAATACCTGGTTAAATGACCACGGTATCACTGTGCTGGATTGACCATGAACCTGCCTGACCTAAATGCATAGATAATCTATGGGGTATTGTCAAGAGGAAGATGAAAGACACCAAACCCAACAATGCAGACAATGCAGATGAGCTGAATGCAGCTATCAAAGCAACTTGGACTCTCATAACACCTCTGCAGTGCCACAGGCTGATCACCTCCATGCCATGCCGCATTGATGCAGTTATTCATGCAAAAGGAGCCCCAACCAAGTATTGAATGCGTATGCTGTATTTACTTTTCAGTAGGCCAACATTTCTATTTGTTATATTTTTAATTGGTCTTCCATGATATTCTAATTTTCTGAGATACTGACTTTTGGGTTTTCATTCGCTATAAGCCATGATCATCAACATTAAAAGAAATAAACGCTTGAAATAGATGACTCTGTGTGTAATGAATCTATATAATATAGGAGTTTTACTTTCTAAATTCAATTACTGAAATAAATTAAAGGCTATTTACACCTTTGGGGCAATTTTTTTATTACTGCATTGTACTCATTTTGAGCTAAAAATATTTTTTTACATTTGTCTTTATTAAAAATATGTCTGACTGAAAAAGACATAAGGGATTTTAACCGTCTCTGATTCAATGATGGCGTACTGTCTGGTAATGACGGTTTGTATTAAAATAAAATAACAAAACTTTATTTAAGATCAAAAAGTAAAAATAAGAGTAATTGCTAAACCCTATTATGTGTGATAATGTATGCTCACACTTTACATTGGGGTGAAGGGAAAGAGAGGGGGAAGTGTAACTGTTAATTGTAGATGCTCACAGTAGTGTACACAACTCTCTTATGGTTATTTCCCATATACAAATCCCCAATCATATCAAAATGGTAGTCCACAATTCCAAGCAGCCCCTTTGTTTCTGGAGCAGTTGCTCGGTGGGTACCAATAATGTTGTGCAGATCGGGCCACTGTAAGTCACTGTGCCCCAAATGAACTCTCTAGTAACCTCTATGAGTAGAGATGGTTCTGTGTACCTGATGGTGTCAGGGTTGTGAGTCACAATATCTCACCTTAGTGTTCAGCAAGGTAGACACTGGCGGAATCTGGCAATACAGTCAACAGTACCGAAGGGACTCTTCCCTTTATTCCATTGGTCAGTCGGGGCACAGCAACTTACAGTGGTGCAATCTGCACAACATTATTGGTACCCATCGAGCAACTTCTCCAGAAACAAAGGGGCTGCTCGGAATTGTGGACTACCATTTTGATATGATTGGGGATTTGTATATGGGAAATAACCATAAGAGAGTTGTGTACACTACTGTGAGCATCTATTAACAGAGTTACACTTTCCCGTCACCCTGATGTAAAGTGTGAGTATACATTATCACACATAATAGGGATTAGCAATTACTCTTATTTTTACTTTTTGATCTTGAATAAAGTTTTGTTATTTTATTTTAATACAAACCATCATTACCAGATAGTACGCATTATTAAAAATATGGAATCCTTTTTTATGTACAGAGCGGACATGCTCTCATAGAGGGATAGTGAGTGTATTCACTAATTACATGCATACGTGGGCTGTGAGTCAGGATTGATTTTTATTCCCAGTTCAGCCCTGAAAGAACCGCTCTAATAATTCTAGATAATTATTAGGATAATACAGGGTACTGTATCTTTTTCAATCAGCATTCATTGATTTATTTTGATTTCTAAATTATCATAATATAAATTATTTCAGAATTTTATGTTTTTTCACTTTTTCTTTTAAGGTACAAGGCAAAACTATGGAAAAGATGGAGGAGGTGAAGCACCGCCAACACCATCCAAAAGCAAAAAAGGTAAGTATTCCCATCCATAGAATAATTCCATCCATATGTTCTTATTGTCCAATGTCTACTATACAACTGCTTTCTTTCCATTGTACAGTTGGTTTTACAAGGTTGTAATATGACTGAATTTTACTGTTTGTGTTATAACCATAACTACCAGAATGTAGACCACCATAGAACCCCGTGGTCATCTCTGCTACGTTCAGTAGTACTGTAGAAGGTCCAGGTGGCTAGTCACCATATAAAGGGCAAAAGTGGCAGTTACTCCTAAACCCCAACACCCATTCGCCCTTGTAGAGCCCAAAGACCTGGATTCCCCTTAAGATAACATCAGTATTATGACACATGGTAGGCAGGGGGGCCTGCTGCAGATTATGCTTTGGGGGCATGTGCTTCAGGCTGCACCTATGCCAGTCACAAATCTTTTTCAACTAGAAATGTGTAAGTTGTAACCCATGCTTTGACAGTGTTCAAAGTGAAGCTCCTTACATTTATCGCTGAAGTTCCCACATTAAGAATGAAGAAAAAAAAATCAACAGAGAACCCCAATTCCAACACCCTTGTTCTCCAGAATTACCATGTAATGTAACATGAATTCAACAGATTTGAGGATGAAAAAGCTTACACACACTTACTAAATAATTATATTAAATAGTAAAAGTAATCATTACTAGCATAAATATGGGGTAGGGATCCGGTCAGCTATGCTATAACACATGGCTGTCTACCACGTTATAACATACGACTGACACCCACGGTGTACAAGAGATAGGGCAAACAATACTTACATCCTACCTAGGATGAAGTGCTTGGTCGAATCCCAATAAATTTGTTAGTGCAGACCACACTTATTCTCATCAGCCCTCCTCCACAGTGCATCGCGCATGTATCTAAGATGTGTTATTATCAGTACAATGGGGGATGGGTACTATCTCTAACCCACTTCATTACAAGGAAAACTTGTAAACTATTACACAGATTATTAAACAGAATTAAAGGGGACAGAACAAATCAGTAAAAATCAAAAATACCCTTACAATACATACCATACACACCCTTATTTACATTGAGAACTGCAGCCTGTATTAACCTGGCCCTACACATGAGAGTTACCAGACCAATCCCACCAAAAATATGCATGCATGTAGTGAATGGGAAGAAGGGAAAATGTCTGACAGCAGCTTATCTCCTGAGAACAAAAAGATCGGGCAGCTGAAATTCAGCATGGCTGATCTTCCCCTGCCTTGATATCAGCCATTGGGGGAGAGTCTGAAAGCCACTATACACATACAAAATCTGTGGGTTTGGCCAATACACACCTAACGGGTAAGGCCAGCTTTAGGTTGATGTCTTTGGCTGGACAAGGGAAGATTTTTTGCAGCCAAGCAGATTACTATAATATGTGTCCGGCAGTGGGAAGTGTTTCCAATAATAACATTATAACGGGAAGCTGCTTTTTAAGTAGTTCTCTGCACAACATACTTTTCCAAGATGCATACTGGACATAAAATAATGTAAAAGTAAACCTCACAGACAATGTGCAAACCCAGGGGCGTAGCTAAAGGCTCATGGGCCCTGGTGCAAAAGTTCAGCCCCCCCCCCTTCCCTCAGCGCTGGTGCACCTAGCTTTTCTGCCAGCAAAAATTGAACCCCCCCATGCCAAATTCTCACCCTAACCTTTTCCCTCTACATTCAGCCTCCGATCTGCATATATTGCGGCTCTGATGCGGACCCATTCACTTAAATGAACACTGTGTGCTGTCCGCATCTGTATGTCCATTCCTATTTTTGTCCGTTTTGCGGACAAGGATAGGCATTGTTACAGTGGATCTGCAAAAAAAACGGATGCCATACGGAACATCATCGTTTTTTTGCGGATCCACAATTTGCAGACCGCAAAACACAACGTTTGTGTGAATGTAGCCTAATACAGCGCCCCATACCTCGTAATCCAGTGACGTCTCCTCTGATGTAGATGTTCTCTTTCCTCATCTTCTCCTTTGAGACCAGACGCCATTTTTCAGCCATTTCTCATCTCTGCAGTTTGACAGAAAAAAATCTTAGTTTATTGCTTTTCTATCATCCTCCCGTCTTCTGGACAAATCATTCTACCACCCCCAGAACTGTGCCGCTAGTACCACACAGATAGTGCCCTTCAATAATTATTGGCACACAGTGTCCTAAAATAACTGCGCCCAGCAAATAGTGTCCCTGACAGTAACAGTGTAAACATAACGTCCCCCAGAAATAACTGCGCTATGCTGATACTGTGCCAGGGTGCCCCCCAAATTCCCAACTAATAATTCTCTGCCAGTGTGCACTTGTTAGTAATAGTGCCCCCAACAGTACTAATGTCCCCACTGTGCCCCAGAAGTAATAATGCTTCCAATGTGCCAGTAAGAAGTGCCCCAATAATGTGCCAGTAAGAAGTGCTCCCCACCCATAGATGCCCAAAAAATTATGTGCCAGTAAGAAACTCCCCAATAATGCACCAGAAGTTCCCCCCACTGATTCCCCCCCAAAATCATGTGCAAGTAAAAAGTGTCCCACCCTCATAGATGCCCCCCAAATTATGTGCCAGTAAGAAATGCCCCCAAATTATGTGCCAGTAAGAAATGCCCCCAGTGCCCCCATGTGCCGGTAACAAGTGCCCCCATGTGCCAGTAACAAATGCCCCCAGTGCCAGTAAAAATGCCCCCAGTGCTCCCATGCCATTAAGAAATGCCCCCAAGTGCCAGTAAGAAATGCCCCCAGTGCCAGTAAGAAATGCCCCCCAGTGCCCCCATGTGCCAGTAAAAAAAATGCCCCCAGTGCCCCCATGTGCCAGTAACAAATGCCCCCAGTGCCCCCACATGCCAGTAACAAATGCCCCCAGTGCCCCCATGTGCCAGTAAGAAATGCCCCCAGTGCCAGTAAAAATGCCCCCAGTGCCAGTAAAAATGCCTCCAGTGCCAGTAAAAATGCCCCCAGTGCCCCCATGTGCCAGTAATAAATGCCCCTAGTGCCCCCTTGTGCCAGTAAAAAATGCCTCCAGTGCCAGTAAAAATGCCCCCAGTGCCAGTAACAAATGCCCCCAGTGCCCCCAATAGAGCTCCAGTCCATAATTGCAACAATAAAAAAAATAAACACTAATACTTACCTCCATCAGGCTGGCAGCGATGCGATGCAGGCCTCTTTCTGCCTGTGTCCCGTGCTGTACGGCTCAGGCAGCGCGATGATGTGCCTAGTGCCTGCAGCCTATCAGAGGAAAGGGCAGGGGGAGACGCCTCTCCCTCCCCTGCCCCGCAGTACAGGCATCTGTATCGCCGTCCTGAGGACGGCGATACAGATGACTATGGAGATGAGCGCTTCCACAATGGAAGCACTCATCTCCCTCTGCCCCGCCGCCGCCCCCAACTATGCGCAGGGCCGCGCCCCCTTGGCTTAGGGGCCTGGTCGCAACTGCGACCGCTGCGACCCCTATAGCTACGCCACTGTGTAAACCTCATAGACTATTGCAGGAGTAACGGCAAGGCATGTAATGACTAGTAGTTTAGTATCATTTGTAAAATGTTTTATCCCCTTTACAATATTTTTCTTAAAGGAATTATTATCGGAGTCGGCTGTATACTTGCTGCAGTTGTTTTAGTTGTCTTAATATTTCTGTACAAGATGTGCCAGAAAAAGCCCCCAGGTAAGAAGTCCATGTAAGTTGTCTCAAACTTTTGGTCCAAAAATGGAGCTTTATTTGAACTTCAGATAATTCAGAGTCCATATATTCAATGATTTGCATACACCCACCCAAGATAACAAAACAAATGTAGCTGACAGTCACTGACATTCATTAATGTGTGTATGCTAAAAAGGTGTCATCATGTTTAGCTTCAAGCCTGGATGACAATATAATTAGGGAATTAAGTGACCTGTGCAACAGTAATTATTAAAGTAAAAAAAAAAAAAATAAATAAAAAAAAAAAAAAAAATATATATATATATATATATATATATATATACCGTATTTTTCACTTTATAAGACGCACCTGATGATAAGACGCACCTAGGTTTTTGAGGTGGAAAATAAGAAAAAAATATTTTGAACCAAAAGGTGTGCTTTTGATGGGTTTTAGACTAATGGTGGCCTGTGGATGACACTGTTATGGGGGGGATCTGTGGCTGATGCATTGTTGTGGGGGATCTGTGGATGTCACTGTTATGGGGAAATCTGTGGATCACATACTGATATGGGGAGATCTGTGGATGGCGCATTGTTATGGGGGATCTGTGGATCACGCACGGATATAGGGAGATCTGTGGATGACGCACTGTTATGGGGGATCTGTGGATTATACACTGCTATGGGGGGGATCTGTGGATGATACACTGCTGTGGGGGGGATCTGGATGATACACTGCTATGGGGGGGATCTGTGGATGATACACTGCTATGGGGGGGATCTGTGGATGATACACTGCTATGGGGGGGATCTGTGGATGATACACTGCTATGGGGGGATATGTGGATGATACACTGCTATGGGGGGGATCTGTGGATGATACACTGCTATGGGGGGATCTGTGGATGATACACTGCAATGGGGGATTTGTGGATGACACTTTTAATGGGGGATCTGTTGATTATACACACACAGCATGTTGTGCTGATCCCCACATGGCCCTATGTGTGTCCCCTCATGGCCCTGTGTAAATAGTGACCCCATTATACCGGGCCCTGCTCACAGCATTCTTTACATGTAAAGTGTAGTTATTTAATCCTCAAGCAGTGTCTCTGCTGTGTTAAACTACAGTAATCGTCTGTAGTAGTACTCACAAAGCAGCAGGGAGGCCGGCAGCGTAACGTCATTTACTTAGTTACGCTCCTCCCACTTCATTAATGAAGTGGGAGGAGCATGACCGAGGAGTGATGTTACGCTGCCGGCGGCATTTCATGTCCTGGGCTGGTTTCATTGGGCCACAAGCAAAATAGGGTCCCCTCGCCCCCAGGTTGCCATTTTTAGAAAGTTCTTCTGGTCATTTGAAAAATACCGTAATCCCCAAGCAGTGGCTCTGCTGTGTTAAACTACAGTAATCGTCTGTAGTAGTACTCACAAAGCAGCAGGGAGGCCGGCAGCGTAACGTCATTTACTTAGTTACGCTCCTCCCACTTCATTAATGAAGTGGGAGGAGCATGACCGAAGAGTGACGTTACGCTGCCGGCCGGCCTCCCCGCTGCTTTGTGAGTACTACTACAGACGATTACCGTAGATTAACACAGCAGAGCCACTGCTTGAGGATTACGGTAAATAACTACACTTTACATGTAAAGAATGCTGTGAGCGGGGCCCGGTGTAATGAAGTACAGTGACTTGCACCGGGCCCCGCGGCGAGTACATTATCAGTTGCCGGCCTCCAGCCCCTCCTCCCACCCCGAGTGATAGTGCTGTAACTGATACATGGCAGGCCGCGCTGTGCAGCATAGCGGCCAGCGATGTGTCAGTTTCAGCCATGTAAAAATGGCACCATTCGCTTTATAAGACGCACTGCCATTTTCCCCCCACTTTTGGGGGAAAAAAAGTGCGTCTTATAAAGCGAAAAATACGGTATATATATTTAAACATAGCACAGAAATCCAGGATAGCCCCAATATTACCCCAATAAATATGAGAAGTACTTAATAATTTTTTTTTTCTTAACAAGTGATTTATGATTGACCATTCATTAACTTTCTATTTAAAGACTTTGTTTACTTGGCTGCAGTGATGATGTGCCAGTCCACCCATGTGACTGGTACACTGCAGCCAGTCACTGACTTTAGTGATCTCATGTTGTACACTTTTGAGGCTAGAGATTGACTGCAGCAGTCACATGGTTACAAAGCATGTTATCACTGCAGCCAAGTAAACAATCACAGGCGGGAAGCAACAGAGTAGCAGCACTGGAATAGCGGGGGATTTATGAAGTGAGTAATTGTTATTTTATGGCATTTCCCCCTTTGGACAATTTTTCTTGAATTTGAAAAATTTGTAGTAAGTAGTGTTATATAATGAAGACTCCGAACTTTGTTAGTAGATGCAAGGTTAGTATTTTTATTTTGCGACAAAATCACTCAGTAGTGACGTTTCGGCTCAGGTCTTGAGCCTTCTTCAGACTGTGACAGTAAAAGACATACATTGACATTGTATTAGTATACATAGAAATACATGGGACATGGTTTAATACTTAATGACAGATTTCCCAGATCCTATGCAAGACACAACATGGCTATACCAATATATAGCAGTAACTATCAGTATAGATAGGCAAAGATGACTTAGTATGTTAGGTGAGCACTGATTAGTTCACATACATATTACATAGTAAATACCGTATAGGTGACAAAAATAGAGTGTATCTGTATGGGCTCAATAAGGAAACCAGCACTTAGAGCAAATAGACAACTGAACATAGGAAAGTTGACATGTATTCCCAGAGGGCCCACTTACCAAATGTCGCTAGAGACAAGGGATGAATATTTGTAGGTCCAATTAGGACAGCTAGAGATGCGCCAGGGAAACTAACAGCATCCGCTGTATGTTTGAGGATAATGCGCCATGTCCAGGGAGCGGTAAACCGCCTTTTTAAAGCCCGCGCTCTCTACTGAAGCTGGGGGTGGAGCGGGTACTTGGAACGCACGTTCAGCCATGCGACTGTACGTGCGCTTTACAGACCGGAACCAGGAAGTTAGGTGTAATGCAGGTGCGTTCCACTTGTTAGAGGAGACAATTCTATAGTCTATACAAACTAGGCAAAAGGATACTTATGGTCATCGAAGGGCTGGACAGGTGGAATTAAGGTGTAATAGGTTTTGTTTGCGTATACACTACACTAAAAGAACCCCGCAACCCCGTGGTACCAGTTTCCATTCAAACACTGGGCCTTAGAAACAACAGCACCTATATGCCCCCTAAGAACAGCCCACCTGTGGAAACATTTGCTAAATGGTCACAAGGGACGTCAACTTATTTAGGAAATCTATCGAACAAAAACAATTATACTTTCCCAACAACCTGAATATCCTTGAGAGACAGGCCCTAAAAGACCTTACTTGCTTTAAGAACCTTGTATTCAAACCTGCTGACAAGGGGGGAGCATTAGTTGTGATGGACAAGGACAAATACATTTTGGAGATCACTAGACAACTTAACGATAGGGAAGTGTATGAACCACTCATCTGTGATCCCACCATATCTATCATGAAGATAGTGCAAACACTGGTACAACATTACCAAAGCATTAATATTATAGATGAAGCCACAGCATGTTTCCTTGTAAACCACAATCCTACAATACCCATTTTTTATACGTTACCTAAAATTCACAAAAACCTCCAAACCCCCCCACCCCCCCTGGTCGCCCAATAGTTGCGTCCACGGATTCGATCCTGTCACCTATTTCTATCCTTTTAGAAAAAATCCTTACTCCATTGATTACCCGCACCAGATCTTTCCTTTTAGATACCACATCCTTTTTGGAGACCATCAGAAATCTACCACCACTCTCCCACAACACCATTTTAGTCACATGGGATGTCTGTAGCTTATACACCTCCATTAACCACGAAAAGGGCATACAGGCGATGGAAAAACTACTTCGTACTAATAACACACCTACTGAAGTAATAGAATTCTGCATTGACTTACTCCGCCTTGTCCTGTACAACAATTACTTTTTATTTTAGGACAGCTTTTTCCTACAGAAACGGGGGACGGCCATGGGATCTAATGTGGCCCTGCCTTACGCGAACAGCTTTATGGCCAATTTTGAGGAGTGTCATCTATATTCGGAGACACTCTTCACAGAACACGTCGTCATGTGGAAACGCTACATTGACGTGTTCTGTGTTTGGAACGGATCATTGGAATCCCTAGATGACTTCCACATATACACTCACCGGCCACTTTATTAGGTACACCTGTCCAACTGCTCGTTAACACTTAATTTCTAATCAGCCAATCACATGCCGGCAACTCAGTGCATTTAGGCATGTAGACATGGTCAAGACAATCTCCTGTAGTTCAAACCGAGCATTAGTATGGGGAAGAAAGGTGATTTGAGTGCCTTTGAACGTGGCATGGTTGTTGGTGCCAGAAGGGCTGGTCTGAGTATTTCAGAAACTGCTGATCTACTGGGATTTTCACCCACAACCATCTCTAGGGTTTACAGAGAATGGTCCGAAAAAGAAAAAACATCCAGTGAGCGGCAGTTCTGTGGGCGGAAATGCCTTGTTGATGCCAGAGGTCAGAGGAGAATGGGCAGACTGGTTCCAGCTGATAGAAAGGCAACAGTGACTCAAATTGCCACCCGTTACAACCAAGGTAGGCAGAAGAGCATCTCTGAACGCACAGTACGTCGAACTTTGAGGCAGATGGGCTACAGCAGCAGAAGCCCACACTGGGTGCCACTCCTTTCAGCTAAGAACAGGAAACTAAGGCTACAATTTGCACAAGCTCATCGAAATTGGACAGTAGAAGATTGGAAAAACGTTGCCTGGTCTGATGAGTCTCGATTTCTGCTGCGACATTCGGATGGTAGGGTCAGAATTTGGCGTCAACAACATGAAAGCATGGATCCATCCTGCCTTGTATCAACGGTTCAAGCTGGTGGTGGTGGTGTCATGGTGTGTGGAATATTTTCTTGGCACTCTTTGGGCCCCTTGGTACCAATTGAGCATCGTTGCAACGCCACAGCCTACCTGAGTATTGTTGCTGACCATGTCCATCCCTTTATGACCACAATGTACCCAACATCTGATGGCTACTTTCAGCAGGATAATGCGCCATGTCATAAAGCTGGAATCATCTCAGACTGGTTTCTTGAACATGACAATGAGTTCACTGTACTCAAATGGCCTCCATAGTCACCAGATCTCAATCCAATAGAGCATCTTTGGGATGTGGTGGAACGGGAGATTCGCATCATGGATGTGCAGCCGACAAATCTGCGGCAACTGTGTGATGCCATCATGTCAATATGGACCAAAATCTCTGAGGAATGCTTCCAGCACCTTGTTGAATCTATGCCACGAAGAATTGAGGCAGTTCTGAAGGCAAAAGGGGGTCCAACCCGTTACTAGCATGGTGTACCTAATAAAGTGGCCGGTGAGTGTATATCAACTCAATAGATCCGGATCTCTAATTTACCATCACACAAAGTACCACATGTATTAACTACCTAGACACCCAGGTTACAAAAGACAGTAGCGGGTACCTTACCACTGATTTATTCCGTAAGACTACTGATCGTAATAACCTCCTACACTACTCCAGCGCTCATCCCTTTAATACCAAGAGATCCCTCCCTCTCTCCCAATTCCATAGGGTGAGTAGAATTGTACATAATGAAACATTATGCAACCAAAGATTGGAGGAGATGCGCTGTAGATTTAGGGAAAGAAGCTACCCGGAGAAATTATTAGACACCAAACTACCATCCGCCCAACAGAGGAAAGTACCATCCAAACGCATACCATTTGTGCATACCTTCCACCCTTGTGCCAAAAAAGTAGAAAACATCATCCGAGGACACTGGTACCTCTTACATAGGGCCTATCCTGACATCGAGGAATTTAAATCTCCGGTCCTAATGTGTAACAAACGCCCCAAGAACATTAGGGATATACTAGTCAAGGCGGACATAGGCTCTGCAACTAGAGTACCGAGGCAGCAATTTTTAAGTACCCCCAAAAAGGGCACATACCCGTGTAATCATTGCACCCAATGCTCTAATGTATTAACGGGCGACTCCTTCCATCACCCTCGATCAGGACTTACATACCCTATTCCAGAATTTTTAAACTGCGACACAGACTATGTAATATATATTCTCAAATGTCCATGCGGCCTCATGTATGTAGGGGAAACATCTCAGACCATACGTAATAGAGTATGCCAACACAAGTCAAGTATACGCAAACAAAACCTATTACTTCCAGTTCCTTTCCACTTTAATCAAGCCAAACATACCATCTCACAGTTACGATTCCAGGTCATAGAAAGGATCCCCCGCCCTAGAAGTGGTGGCAATAGGATCCTACAACTGAAACGAAGGGAGGCTTTTTGGATACATAAATTGGACACCCTAGAACCGAGGGGTCTTAACGGGGATTATGATCTTTATCAACTGCTATAGTCTTTTCTCTAATAATGAATAGACCCACGTATATTGAGACTATTCAATACATTTCATCTATAATTTTGTTCAACTGGATTTTCCTGCTTCTGTCAACATTATATGATGGTCCTCGACTACACTATATATATATATATATATATATATATATCATTATTTTCCACTGCTGTCGTCCAATTTGATCAGCGATATCTAATTTTTGCTAATGTATCAATTTGTGCATAATAGTTGGATTGTAATCTTTACTGTGCGTAATGGTCTTTATGGGTACACTAAAGCATCATTTCAATACTTCCCTTTTTCTAGACACCTTAATTCCACCTGTCCAGCCCTTCGATGACCATAAGTATCCTTTTGCCTAGTTTGTATAGACTATAGAATTGTCTCCTCTAACAAGTGGAACGCACCTGCGTTCCACCTAACTTCCTAGTCCCGGTCTGTGAAGCGCACGCACGACTGTACGTGCGCTCACATCATTCCTTCACCTCCTACTTTCGCCCTATGGAACGCACGCACGGCTGAACGTGCGTTCCAAGTACCCGCTCCACCCCCAGCTTCAGTAGTGAGCGCGGGCTTTAAAAAGGCGGTTTACCGCTCCCTGGACATGGCGCATTATCCTCAAACATACAGCGGATGCTGTTAGTTTCCCTGGCGCATCTCTAGCTGTCCTAATTGGACCTACAAATATTCATCCCTTGTCTCTAGCGACATTTGGTAAGTGGACCCTCTGGGAATACATGTCAACTTTCCTATGTTCAGTTGTCTATTTGCTCTAAGTGCTGGTTTCCTTATTGAGCCCATACAGATACACTCTATTTTTGTCACCTATACGGTATTTACTATGTAATATGTATGTGAACTAATCAGTGCTCACCTAACATACTAAGTCATCTTTGCCTATCTATACTGATAGTTACTGCTATATATTGGTATAGCCATGTTGTGTCTTGCATAGGATCTGGGAAATCTGTCATTAAGTATTAAACCATGTCCCATGTATTTCTATGTTTACTAATACAATGTCAATGTATGTCTTTTACTGTCACAGTCTGAAGAAGGCTCAAGACCTGAGCCGAAACGTCACTACTGAGTGATTTTGTCGCAAAATAAAAATACTAACCTTGCATCTACTAACAAAGTTCGGAGTCTTCATTATATACATATTTGGGGTGGGAACCCTACTCCGAGTAATCCAAGTAGCACTCGCCAAGTTATTCAACTGTCTTTAATTACAGCTGAGCTGCTCCTAGGCCACGTGACTGATGAACGTGACATCACTGGCCTAGGAAAAGCTAAGAGAAAGCTGTGGCACTCACAGGAGCTCCGCTGCCTTCTCAAACAGCTGATCAGCAGGGGTCCCGGGTGTCTGACCCCCACCAATCAGATACTGATGACCTATCCTGAGAATAGGTCATCAGTAGTAAAATCCCAGAAAACCCTTTTAACCCTTTGTGACAGAACGGCTCAGTCCTTTCTTTATGTACAGAGCTGACATGCTCTACAAGAGGGATCTAAATTTTCTGTCTCTTCTGTCGGCCAGCTAATCAGACGGACTCCTTATCTCTGCTCTCTAACATTAAGCACTCATTATAGCTCAGTTCTTATCTTACTAGAAAAACAGTTAACCCTTTGTGACAGAACGGCTTGATATTTTTAATAAAGACCAATTTTTAAAAAAAATGATATTTAGCTCCAAATGACTAAAATGCAATTCTAAAAAAAATTGCCCCAAAGGTGTAACTAGCCTTTAAGTACATCATGAGACATAACAGATTTCAGACTAGTTTTGATTTCTAAAAGACAATGACAGATATTTGCAATGTGCTTTTTCTCACAGGGACTTAAAGTACAGGGACAGTTGTGTGACTAGGGTGACTCCCTGGGAAGTCAGTGGCTGCCATATAGGTGCTCGACCCTGACACACACTAAGGTCAATCTCGTAGAAAACCAATTTGCCTATTTTTGGAGTGTGGGAGGAAACAGAAGCACCCGGAGAAAACCCATGCAAACCTCATGCAGATGTTGTCCCTGATCAGATTCAAACTCAGGACCCCAGCACTGCAAGGCACCACTGAGCCACTGTGCTGCCCATTAAAGAGGTTCTGCAAAAATGGTGGGATGGGGGGTTGGTTAAACATCCTCCCACACACGCACTTGGCTGGACCAGTAAAGAGATGCTTACCTGCTTCCTGGGGCTTGCTCTCTGCTCCTTCTCCTCCAGGCTTACAATGCTCCAGCGTTCTCCCTCGCTGTAAACATCTGGTTTGACATTGTCACAGCCAGTCACTGGCCACGGCATAGACAGGATTCCCTTGCATGATGTGACCATTTCTCATGATATATTGAAAGCCGGTCTCCACTATGGTCAGTGATTGGCTGTGGCGATGTCAAACTGGATGTTTATAGTGAGGAAGACAACTGGAGCATCACAACCCTGGAGGAGAAGGAGTGGGGAGCCTGCACCAGGAGGCATGTAAGTAGTCTTTCCTTTACAGGTCCAGCCAACCTCTTTCAGGTATAGTTATTGATGACAGACTTAACATAAGGAAGAGAATTAAAAGTCAGTCACTTAAGAAAATAAATAACAGATAGCGACATAATATGATTGATAAATCTGCAAATGGATATTAGTTTATACTGTACCAAGTGATAGACCCAGTTCTGCAACACAAACTGTTACATGATTCACACCCAGATAGCAAGTGCCATTGACTCCTAGGCATAATGTTAACTGCCGATCATACGATTCTGGCCATGATTCCAAATTTCAGTAATCCTGTGACATCCCTAGTGCATCATAGCATCTGTAGCAGTTAACAGATAGGAAGCGACATAGAAACTGCAATGGAGAAATGTTCTGAATACGAAAAATCACATGGTTCTAAGAGAGTGTAGTTTTTCATATTTTAATAGGGTCACTTTTATTTTACTATAACTTTTGCAATGTAATGAGGTAATAATATCTGACAATGTCTTTTCTTTTTAGTTCCTGAGAACAGTGAAATAAAAGTGTAAGTAACCCGTTGCTAATGATATAGTAATATGGCTCATTAAGTGAAGACAAGCCAGAAGTGAATGGGGTCATTTATCAAAGACCAGCGTTTTACGCCAGTCCTTGATAGCCTCTGTGGTGCAGGAGGATGGGGTTCATTTATGACGATTGGAGTAGATTTCAGTCATGATTTATACTTGGAAACAGGTTAGTGAATTTCACTGGGTCATTAGCCCACCCCGCCAGTCCCCAATGTCGAGGACAGCATAAAAACATTATGTGAACCTAAATTTAGGCACAAAGGTGTTTAAAAAGTTGCACAACAGGTATGTGCAACCCATGTCTTTTTGGACCTTCTGTCCGATTCCATGAACATCACGAATGTCAGGAGCTCACATAGCACCACATACAGTTTAACCACTTCATTACTGGAGGCTTTACACTGTTTCATCACTGAGCTTATTGTTTTTGCATCACTGGGTTAGAGCCATAGAGGGACAGTTATCAAATGAGCTGCGCCAGTTTGGTGTTAAAAAGAAGCAAGTGATGCCCTCACATGCCATTTGGTGCATTTTTTGTGACATTTGGTCACATTGTGTGACATTTGGTGCAGCTCGCCACTTTCATAACAGGAGTGAAAAGTAGTCAGCATTACAGATTAGAACACTTTTATGCCTTATTTATGATATACGACTTTTTAAAAAGTAACGAGAAAGGTTGCATCTCCACGTCAGGCAACTCCAGGTGTACTTTTACAGACATAGGCGTACACCACATTACACTTTCTCCAAATATATTACTACTGTGCATCATGTTACAAATTTGGCACAACCTCACAAAGCAAAGGCAGACTTCAAAACCACCACAAATTATAAATTCTCCCCATAGCTTTTTATATCTCTGTCAACACAGATGTATGATTTATAATGCTTGTTTCTATGGGATGAGTTGTATCTCTCAGAGGCACAGTTTGGGGTACACATCACTGATTGATCACCTTTCATTACCTTTTTTTTTTTTTTTAGAGGAAATTGAGCCATTTTGTTTCGTTTTTTCGTTGATGTAGCTATATGAGGGCTTGTTTATCACAGGAGGCCTTTTTAAAAGAAACATTTGGTACATACAGATGTAGCCTAGCTAAAATTGACTGATAATGTGACTAATAATACAACAATGTTATCTCATGACAAAAGCCATTGAAAACCATTGAAAAAGTCAATTAACATTTTCATGCCATTCTTTACTTAACGTGTTAACCATGAAGTTTAGCTTGGCTACATCTATATAAATTACTGCTTAAAAGGGTTTTCTGAGATTTTTATACTGATTACATTAGTATCTGATAGGTGGGGGCTCAACACCTGGGACCCCTGCCAATCGGCTGTTTGAGAAGGTGAGTTCCGCTGCTTTCTATCTGCTTTACCTAGGTCAAGTGATGCCACGATAATGTGTCACATGGCCTAGGGGCAGCTCAGTCCTATTCAAATGAATGGGGCTAAGCACAATACCAAGCACAGCCGCTATTCAATGTACGGCTCTGTGCTTTGTATGCTGTGAGAATGCAGCGGTGCTCACAGGAGCACCTCTGCCTTCTCAAAACAGCTGATCGTTGACGGTCCCAGGTGTTGGGCCCCTACTGATTAGATACTGATGATCTAACCATACATCATTCACTGTGGTTTAATTTTATTATACAGGTTGTTGCACTTCATGATTGTAGCAATTTGTATATGTGTATTATATGTATTATTTGTATCATACAGTGCTGTGAAAGCGTATTTGCCACCTTAGCATTTTTTTTCCTATTTTTGCATATTTGATGTTAACAATTAGGCTAGCTTCACACTATAGCATTTCCTCGCTGGAGCCCATTAACTATAACTGGACCCGGCAGCTTTCCAGCATTAGTGTTGGGATTCAGCTGGACAAAAAAAGCCTCAAGCACTGAGGAGGGGGGTTTAGGGATAATAATGTTGATATGAGTTGGGGAAGGGTGGGGAGGGGGAAGAATTCTGCTGTCAGTAGGAGAGGGTTAGAAAGGGGGACAATGCTGCTTTTCCCACTTACCACAAATCTTTCGTGTACAACCTCCTATGCATGAGTTTTCAGGACCAGGTTGTCAATCTCACAGGGAGAGGGAGTGGCAAGAGGTAGGGGAGGACAGGGAGGGGAGGTTGTTCTGAGGGGCTAGGCCTGCACTCTGAGCACCTGATTTGCATATAGCTAAAGATAGGAATTTTTCTGTATCAGTAATACTGATTGTAGAGAGAAAGGGCTCATTTTAGTCATGATCAATCCTGCCAGGCACAAAGGCTGATTTAATAGGGTTGATCATAGTGAAACCTTATTAAACCTAATTCCTCAAAAAAAAATCAAGCTTGCAAATTACATTTAGGTTAATAACTTTTTATTCCATTTTAATAATTTTTTTCACGAGTCTTAAGATCATTTTATAAAAAATTTACATTTTTTCCTTACCGTAATAGATCTACTCAAACTAAAGAAAATGTTAAATTGCTTTCTGTAAAGACAGCGACTCCATATTCTGGTAAGTGTCTGGGATTACTCTCCATCACCATCTTCAGACGCCCTTGGCAAGCATTGCCTAAATATTTAAACAGTTGTCTCTGATATTAAATATTTGCAGCCTGCTAGGCTAATGCCAGCTATATTAAAATTAAGTATGGGAAGCAACATAAGAATAGACATTGTGTCTGCATGTTACTACAAAGTAAATGAAAAGACTGGAGGAGATTATTGTAATACTACTTATTGAAATTTACTTAAAATGGGTCCATCTTCAGCATGTACCTTCTTTTGTCAGTAGAAACCAGCAGAACATAAAATAGTGTGTGCTTTTACAAATAATTCAGTTACTTCAGTACACACATTTAAAGATCCATTTAGCCAAATATGAGTTATATACTGCTACATATGGATCAAATCCCCTAGTGATGGCTCTGAGATATACAGGTTAATTGTTCTCTTAAAGGACTTGTGTGTTTTGGATACTCAATGTTCCCAAGACCATTCCATTGACAAAGTGACCCGAGAATGTTCATTTCACTGCAGGGAGAATTAAAGAGGTTGTCCACTCCTTTACTATTGATAGCCCATCCTCAAGATAGGCTATCAATATCTGATTGGCAGAAGTCTGGCACTCTGAACTCCAGACAATTTAATGTCAATGGCATGTAAGGGTTAAACAGCCAGGATTCATCCCCAAGCTTTATCCCCACAAGGTCACAGTACCTGCACCTGCATCTCAATGTCCAGTTATGTTGTGGTGTGGGACGGAGTTAAAGCAACACTCTAGGCTCCTACTGTACACTGTTATGCTTGAGGTTTACTCTAATTTGCTGAAAATAATAATGACATAATTTGTGTTTTATATTTTATTAGATTCAAAAAGGATGTCATCAAATGAAATGGAGTTTATTGAATGTTGAAGACATCACAAACATTAGATGCCTTATGTGTCAATTGCTTTGCATTTCATGATGAATGGAAACCTTTGCACTGAGTGCTGTTCAGCTTTTCAGAACTAAAACTAGAAATGTAACTTGTTTATGGGTTTTTTTTATTTTTATATTGTATTGATTTGTTTTATACTATAATTTTTTACATTTAACTTTGTTTATGCTAAAATGTGTCTTGTTTTTTGTTATTTTGTATGTTTATGAAAAAATATAGAAGTATAATGTGGAAGTTCACCCAGTACAGAACATGTAGTGGTCATCTAGCTTTAGGGTTGCATTAGTCTTAACAGGAACAAATTTACAAGTTAGCATATCATGTTTGGGGTTTACAAATGATAATTTCTGTGATTCATGATGAACGTGTTGAGGCTGTAAGTAGACTAAAGACTGTTTGGTATGTCAGGGAACTAGAAAGTCCTTTGTCTCCTAAATGCTACTAATAATTCCAGCATACATTCAGTGGATGTGCACTAGACATGTTCTTTCAAAGTAGCTACCCTTGTCGGTTTATGTCAATGCAGTTGTATCTGTAAATCCCTATGTTTCCCTTTCACCCTAATGTCCACATTATTGGTTAAGTGACATGTAATGAATTAACAATTATTGAATATTTTCTTAATAATAATAATTTAAAAAAATAATATTTGACACCAAGACAAAGATGTTCAATTCAATGTATAAAAGAAAAATAGAAACCTAGAAGACTGAAGTCAGAAAAAGACTACCTGGCCCATCTAGTCTGCCTCTATATTTTATTTTTATTTTTCTCTTAGAATAGATATATGTTTATCGCAGTCATGTATAAACTCACTTACGGTAGATTTTCCAACCACATCTGCTGGAAGGTGTTCCCAGTATCTACTACTCTCTCAGTAAAATAATATTTTTTTTTATACTATTTCTGATCTCTCCCCCACACCCCAACTAACTTCAGATTGTGCTTCCTTGTTCTTATAATAAGATTTTATTCTAAATTATACTAAGATTTTATTAGAAATTTCACCCTTTAACATATTTAAAGGTCTCAATCACATTGCCCCTCTTTTTTCTTTCTTCAAGCCTATACAATCAAGTTCTCTAGATCTTTCTTGATAAGTTTTATTCTCAAGACCCTGCACCAATTTAGCAGGTTTTCAGAGCTGTTTCATTTTATCAATGTCTTTTTTGAGACGAGGAATCGAGAACTGAACACAGTACTAGTTATCTCACTAGGGTTCTATACAATAGGCTCACAATCTCCCTCTTTCTGCTGGTTATACCTCTAGCTCTACAGTCAAGCATCCTACTTCATTTCCATACTTACTCTCCCTACTGCATTTTGAAGCTGTCAGAAAGCAGAACCTCTTCTCTACTGAAGTCCTGGCTAACACAAAACTGCTAATACAATACTCAGACAAAGGATTCCTTCTCCCCCAAGTGCCGCCCACCGCATTTACTTTCAGCACAAAGTGGCGGAAGTTATAGCTAAAGCCTATGCCAGCCTGTGGCTGAAGTAGACTTCAGTTTCTGGACACAGAGATGCGCCTGATTTTTTAAGAGGCTTCTGTCTCCTAATAAATTGGGCGTTTCTCATGCCAGTGCAGGGAGATCAAGACTGGCGAATGGATCCGCCAATCTTGATATATCTCCCCCAATGCATCTAGTTTGACAGGATCTAGATCTACTCTAAGTAAGCCATGTTGTTTTGACACTAACACGTCATTCTTTTATAGGTCATCTATCTGCCTTTTTTTAGGAGAGTTTCCATTATTTTTGCTACTACAGATGTCAAACTAGCTGGCCTGTAGTTCCCGGCTTCTTCTCTACTAAATTTCTTAGGGATGGGTACAACATTATACATTCTGCAATCTGCAGGAACATTATCGGTTACAAGGGACTGGTTAAACAAATCAGAGCTGCAGCAATCACACATTGGAGTTCTTTAACATTGGATTGGATGCCAACTAGACTCATTGCCTTATTTAACTTCAAAGGCATATGCTCACCTAAAACATCAGCCTTCAATAACACTGAAGCTGAACCTTTACAACTAGAGGTAATGCTACGCCCAAAACATATCATTATCCCAATCAATATATTAACTTCCCCATTTCAAAATTTTTATAATTCCACAATTTTTCTACATAGGGGTTACGAGTTACTGGTACCCACATTTTCTTTCACCTTTACTTCATATGCACATTTGTAAATACTAAATATAGAATGTTATCTCTTTTGGTTGATGGCTTAAGCTGTTTTAGTGATGTTCTTTTAAGTGTCTATTAAATTCCTGCACTTGCACGTAAGTAAATTGCGTATATTTTAATCAACATCAGCCACGTTGAATTCATCCATGATTGCAATATCTTCCTTTATTGCCATTTGGACAATTTCAACCAACAGGTTATCTAAACTGAGCAAAACTAAAGAGAAGTCATCTACTAATTATGTTATTTCAATGCGATATTGTCATAACTTATTTCAGTCCCATGAATGCTTAATAAAATCATATTCTGAAAAAAACTGTAGTTTGCTAATTTACAGGAATCACAGTAGTTATGCGCTCTCTGATTCTACTACTATTTTATTATTAATTACAATAAGTTATAATACAGACATAGAGCACATTTATCCCTAAAAGAGAACCTGTTACCACTAAATGCAGTGCGCTCTGTTATTGAGCAGGAGGAGCTGAGCAGATTGATACATAGTTTTGTAGGAAAAGATTCAGTGTAACTTAATTTATACATTTATATGCTTTTCTGAACTTTAGTCTGCACCCATGTAGAGATATCAGTGACTAATAGCTATCTCTGTACGCACACACATAGATGTTAAGGTAGTCAGTGTGGAACCACTGTGCTAATGAATGGATTTAACTTTGGGCTACTCCTAAGGGCATTATCCTGGCAGTCCCCTGGTTTTCACACTTTACACCTATTCAGGGATCTGGGCTTCGCTGTAAGGATGCCACCAGGCCACTACTTCCTGGAGTAGTCTCTGTATGATTGACAGCTGATCCACAGGGGGTGCCGGGCACTGAAGGGTCAGGCAAAATCGTACTCAGTGACAAGCTGGGATTCAAACCTGGCAGAGTATGTGTAGCACAGTAAAAAGTCCAAGGGCAGACATCAAAGGATTATAAACCAGGAAATGGACAAAAAGTTGGTACAGAGGCAGACAACAGGAACAGCACACCTTCACAGGACATTAGCAAGTTAGAGAACCTATTGCTCATGCACCCTCCAACAGGGGAAGATGAATTAAGTGCCTTGAAGTAGCCAGCCATAGGCTGTAGCAGATTAGGGTGCATGTGCTAGCCCTTTAAGAGCCAAAAGGAGTGCTTGGGGCCTATAGGCAGAGGAAGAGTGGCCTCCATGGAGGGATAGAACAACCATGTCAGGCAGGCCGCTGGGACACAGAAACCCAAGACCAGTGAGTTGAGCAGCAGTGGCCTGCAGCAATGGAATGCTATCAATCACTGATAAGATGGACCCCATGTACAACTGTATTCAGAAAAAGCAGAGATTTAAATGTGTTATATATATATAAACCAACTACCAATTTAATCAAAAGATTAACAAAAAAACCCTTTTAGGGGTCCTCCTACTATATTATTATTTTTTTAAAACGTAACTTTTATTTCAATAGTAAATTATTTACACTAATGAAAATCCATTAAAATTATCAGTCGCCTAAAGTCTCTTCTGTTATTTTCACAGCCAATTTTAGCTGATATTTAAATCACATGTATGATATGGGGAAGTGGTAATGTCTCTACATGAGAGATTGATTTCTTCTCAATTGCAACATTGCAGTTGTTATAACCCCTCTTCCTTTGGGTAGGCAATCACTGGTTTTAAAATTACAATCAGAACTAGAGCGGTTCGCTTAATTCCAGCGTATCGCTCTTTATTCCTTTAACATTCGTCTGTAATTTTATTTCTGGTTTATATTTTTATTTTCATTTATTCAGTGTGAATTGTCACCTAGGGGCATTTTGGTATGGAGGTCAGAGCCTGAGAAGTTGTGGCTAGGAAGACTAAGATGTATGAAATAAACGTGGGGGTGCTGATAGTAAAGCCATTACAGTTGTTATGTCAGGGGATTGATCGGGTCCCCGTCCTTATAGGGCTATTTAAACCCCTTCAATATCAGGCTTAACTGCACCAACCAGATTATTCCTGAATTGGGGTTAGACCCCGATGTATAATATGTCTATCCACCAGCCACGCTACTTCTGCTACAGGGTGGTGCTGCTAGACACCGTAATCCCTGCAGCGCGGCACTCAGCCGCCCGGCCTTGTTCTTTAGTGCACTTATTAGTGCTCGCATATGTTCTTGATATAAGAATATATTGGCGAAAGTCTCATTTTAATATCAGTATGAGGGTTTAGCCATATATTGTCAATTGCATTTACCGCTGTAGTGTACCATTTTCTGGGAATTGTTAATCCCTGAATAAGAAAGATAAAGATCCCTGTTTTCATAACCAAAGTTGAGTGCAATCAGACCACATTTTAATAGCAATCAATGCAGAAATCCAGGTCATTCCAAAAGGCCTTTTTACATGGCCCAATGAAACAAGCGATTGTTGGGAGGAAAGCATTCCTTCCTCACAATCACTTGTTCATTAATGGAGGGGAAAGCTTCTTCACTAAAGCCATTGCTAGTCCCCATACAGAGTGTTGTTTAGACAGCAATGATCCTAATACAGTATGAATGAGCGTTTTGCTCGTTCATTAGGTGGTCTGTGGTACCTTTACACTGCCAGACTATCACTAACAAGTGTTCATATAAAGGGCTCACTTAACTTTTTTACTCAAAACTGTAAATACCTTTGATTCTGCAAGTTGTAAATGTCTTAGGGCATTATATTTGATTGCAGAATCCACTCTGAAAGTGCAGTCAACAATCACTAAGGCCTGTTTCACACTTGAGTTGTTTTCCAGTATTGACATCTGAAAGAGGATCTCAAAACCGGAAAAAACTGTTCAGTTTAGTCCTCATGCATTCTGAATGGAAAGAGATCCGTTCAGGATGCATCAGGATGTGTTCTATTCCATCAGCATTCCGTTTTATGACCAGACACAAAACCGCTGCAAGCTGTAGTTTTGTGTCTGGTTATAAAAAACTGAAAAAAAAGTATCCGTCGCTAAAAACAATGTAAGTCAATGGTGATGGATCAGTTTTTTTAGGATCCAATTGACTTTCAATGTATATAGTGACCTACTGGTTTATTCCGTTATGATTTCACACAACTGCATCCTAACGGAACGCATCCTGATGTGCAAAATCAAAATTCTCTGCTGGATCTCAAAAACGGAATTAACAACGCAAGTGTGAAACAGGCCTAAGTTTACTTGTGTTAGCCTAAACGCTTTAACTGCATATATTTCCTGTGCTGGATTTTAAGTGATTTGACAAATAAAGACTTGGAAATTTGGATGCTGGCGCCCTTCTGCATTTTCTCTACGGTGTTTCCTGCACGTCCAGGGGTGGATTGGAAACATAAAGTGGCCCAATGTTGTAGGCAGGTCCAAATTTACAGAAGGTGAGGCAACACAGGTAGGTGGTATCATAGCACTAAATACTGTCCCATCAGAACCACATACCACAGTGCAGAACAATGTATTGCCTCAAAAGCTGTCCCTTTGTGGTGGCCATCAATAGATGCCATTTCCTATCCTCCTCCTCCAGCTGTCTCTGATTTAGATATGGAGCAGGGGGCTTGGGAAGTGAGATGTGGGCCGCAGCAGTTGAATTCAGGAGGGCATGTGCGGCCATGTACACGAATACCTAATTCTCACAGCTTTAATTATCGCTGAGAGGTCTTTATGTACCCGGCCAGTGGCAGATAGGAGGCCTCAGGTGGCCCTCTGGGCATTGCCCCACCAGGGAATTTCCTTGTAAGGTCTATGGCCAATCCGCCTCTGTGCATGTCCATCTGACCAGTTATCCATCTGATAACTGGTGATGGCTTATACTCCTTTCTACAGTTAGTTATTATTTAAGCATGAGGCATTACATTTTAATGCAATCTGTTTGTTTTGTTTCCCTGTAGACATTCATCTGTCTAACAATATGACATTATGTATTATGCAGAACACCTTTATAATACAGTTATTAAAGAAAAGAATGCAGATTGTGTCTTGTGAACAAAGCTTGAAGCAGCACAAAGACACAATGGCACATTGTAAAATATGAATACAACAGAAATTATATTAGCAGAGGCTGCAAGGAATTAAAATGATAGCTACAGTATTTTTCTTCCAGAAACTAATATACCAAACCGAAGAAGTTCCATAGCATAATCTGTGATGATTTACCAACTTTTCTAAACAGGATAGAAATGTATTTATCTATACATTCCAGAACTTCATATTTCCTGTATCTTCATCAGGCAAAATATGTACAATTGAGGACATTTATCAAGACCCCACCTTTCATTTTTCAGAGTTCCTATGGAAAATTAAAGCATCTATCTATGGGCAACTAAGCCAGCTTTCTATTTCACCATGTCAGCATTTCTATTTCACAATGTCTTTAACCCCTTAAGGACCAGGCCAAATTTTATTTTTGCGTTTTATTTGTTTGTTTTTCCTCCCCACCATCCAAGAGCCATAACTTTTAAAATGTTTCATTCTCATAGCTATATGGGGGCTTGCTTTTTGTGGGACAAGTTTTATTTTTTAATGGTACCATTTAATGTATCATACCTTGACGTGGGAAATGGGAACCAAATTCCTTGTGGGGTAAAATTGAAAAAAAAAACAATCCCAATTCTATCATGGTTTTTGGGGTTTGTTTTTATGACTTTCACAGTGCACTAAAAAGAACATGCTGACCATATTCTGCAGGTCATTACAAATTATTATGTTTTGTTATTTTTACTACTTAAAAAAATAAAACCTTTTATTCATCATATTATGACACCAATAACTTTTTTATATTTCCATGTACAGCTTTGTCTTTTTGTCTTTGAGCTGTATTTTTTTATTGGTACAATTCCGAAATACATACAACTTTTTGATCACCTGTCACAAGGGGGGGAGTAGTGAGCCCTGTCTGAAGCCCCAACCGCTGTCCCTGCCTACTTACACGGCCCGTCCTAAACAATGGCGCATAACTGGGCGACAAACCCTAGCCTGAGTAAGTCCAGGGGTGTAAAGGGATACTATAACAAACAAAGACAGAACACGAAACACAATAACGGAGGGTCAGCAAGCCAAAAGGTCGTACCAGGAAGTCACGTCAAAACCAGGGGAGAGAGCAGAAAGCGAAGTCCAAAACACGTAACCCGAAGTCCAATACACACTGAAGTCACCTAATCGCAAAACACAAGCACTGCTGGAAAGACCAATCACAGGTAACCTGTGGCCAGCCGGTTGCCTGTTTAAATAGCCTTCCAAATGGGTCATGTGACTTGGCCAGCGTCACATGACCCAAAACACATAATACAGAAAGTTGAGCGCTGGCTAATAAAAACCAGCGCTCACAAGGACCTTTCAGATGGTCAAGTGATGTGGTCAGCGTCACGTGACCTAATTTAAATAATTAATATATATAACAAAGCTGAGCACTGGCTATACTGCCAGCGCTCAGAGGCCCCGCCTGCTTGTTGCCTAGGGGGGCGGGGAGGACACCCGGCGCGTGGCAGCAGAAGGCGCGCCAGGTCCTCCCCGCTGAAAGTTGCCATGGGAGCGAGGACGCCTCCTGCGTTCTCGCTCCTTCACACACAGGGGAGGAACGCACCGCTGGCTCCCCGTGACATCACCTTTTATTTTATTTTTCTTCAGACATAACAGTACTTCATATTTTTACATGTAAAATTGGGAATTATTGAATTATTAATTTGTGGTTTTTTATATTTTAAAAAAAAAACATTTTTTAACTGTAATAGCTACTCCCTTTATGGGACTTAAATATATGTGATCTTCTAATCACTTGTACCATAGACTGAAATAGAATACAATTGCAGTCTATGGGATTTTGACAAGCTATGTATTAACCCCTTAATGACCGGGCCATTTTGCACCTTCGTGGCCAGGCTTATTTTTGAAAATCTGACATGTATCACTCTATGTGGTAATAACTTTGGAACACTTTTACTTATCCAAGCCATTCTGAGATTGTTTTCTCGTGACACATTGTACTTCATGACAGTCATAAATTTGAGTCAATTTATGAAAAAATCCCAACTTTACCACCGCGGCATGGAAGGGGTTAAACGGCAGACATCACTTCCAGTAGCGATGTCGGCCGTTACATTAGATTGTCAGCTGTATGTTACAGCTGACAATCTAATACCGCTCGACCATCCTGAAACTTGGGGGGAATGAACTGGGGGGGTTATTACTTACGGGCGGCGGGCGGGCGGGAGGCGGGTCCACCTGGCCATCCTGAAATATTAAAACATAGTAGCGCAGCCCCGTTGTCCTCAAGGACAACGGCGCTGCACTGCTGAACTCTGCGATTAGTCAGTCAAATCTGACTGACTAATCGCAGGGGTTCTAAGGCAGGGACCACTGTGATTGGTCCCCTGCCGGGTGCCCGAACAGCTCTGCTGTCCGTGACACCAGTTTACAAGCAAGTGTCACTGCAAGTGTACTTGAGGTGACACTTGGAGCTCATGACGTACTGTGCACGTCATGATGCGGTAACTAACACCACATCATGACGTACATAGTACGTCACTCGTCACTAAGGGGTTAAAGGAAATGTGTCATCGCAAGCGTTCATGTCACGATACAGGATCTACCATTCACAGTAGGTGATGTTACAGCTTATCTATTCTTTCTTTGTACAATAAGCTCTGCTCAGGTTACAGAGGATGCGCTGTACCCTATACCTAGGAGTATCTGCAATTATTTAATGTTGTATATGCGAAGTTATGTAATGTGATGTTATGCTATGCCATTTTTTCCAGCAGGGAAGGCAATGGTTGGCAGGAACAGGGCTAACCACCCTGTTCCTCCTCTCTTGGGCTCCATTCACACGTACTGTTTTTATTTCCTGATTTGATCCTGATTTTTTCAGGACCCATTGAAATGAATGGATCCAGATCAGGATCGAATCAGGAAAGAAAAACAGGACGTGTGAATGGGGCCTTGGTAGGAGTGGGCTAATCCTGCTTCTTGCCAGGAGGTGGAGTTCCAGTTTAGACAGGGAAAGGAGAGGAGAATTCATGTTCGGATAGTGGTGGAGTGAGAAAGCACATGCCAGAGCTTCCACTACCAGGAACCGTATCTTTTTTCCCTGTAAAAGAAATTCAGGAGCAAGATATTCTTCTCCTCTGAGAACAACTTAATCCTGCCTCAAGAAAACACTTGAGAGACAAGACAAAAGAGTGCTCAGCGAGATATAAATAGCTTTACGGAAACTGCTGCAAGGTGAGGGATGACAGCTCAGACACCACCACCAACCTAAACCATCACTAGGCCAGACTAACATTGAGCCTGTACTATAGTGGACATATATATTCCCAAGTGCTTTCTAGTGCCAACCTATTGCCATTCAACAAGCCACCATACCTCATCAACTGCACTTTGCACTTACTACTGCTGGATATACCACAAGTTATATTTTGCACTAAGTAAAGAGAGACTTTTATAAGTTCACTTATACCTTTTTACTGCACTGAGCCCTAGGGAGCGACAGCTAGAGGGAATATACTGGGACACATCTCATCAGGGCCACTACCACTCCCATCCTTTGCACCAGCTCCTCAGGGGCTAGAAAACTCTTTTATAGAAGTCAATGAGGTCCTCTCCTGCCCATTGCATTTGTGGCTTATGTTGGCTGCTGTAAAGCACATCTCTACATGTTGTTGATGACAGCACAGGTAAGATGGCAGCTTCCATAATCATGTTCAGGAAACGGAATAAAAAAATTCTATAATAAGAAAATACAAACAGATTAGAAAAAAAAAGGTTATGTGTTGCTATATAGTTTTAACTAGCAGAAAACAAGTATAAGCAATCTCTGCCCAGGATAAGCCATCAATATCAGATCAGTGGTGGTCTGACTCTCAGCACCTCTGCTAATCAGCTGTTTGAAAGTGCTGCAGTGTTCGTGCATGTAGTCAGTCATTTCATTATTTACATTGGATTGACTATCAGAATGCTGTCTACTTAGCATTGGTGGTGTAAGGCATTGCAGCTTCATCATGTTCAAGTGAATGGGATGCACCTCCTCCATTAAGTAGATGGCATGTAGGTAGATGGCCGCATGTAAACTGTGAAATGGCTGTTGCACTTGAATGCATTGCCACCATTTCAAAAAACTGATCAGCAGTGGCTGAAGAGTCCTGAGGATAGGCCAGAGGCTGATTGGGAACTTAAAGTGGCCCTGGAAAAAAATAACTAAAAGTGGCCCCCATATTGTAGGAGGGTCTAAATTGACAGTAGGCGGGGCAACAAAAGTAAGGGGGTCAGCAATACCATAGAGCAAAATACCATATAATACAGTGCCACACAATATATTACCCTAAGAGCTGTCCCTCTGAGTTGACCATCAATAGAGGCCATTTTCTCTCCTCCTCTTCCAGTTGGCTCTGATTACAATACAGGGCAGTGGCTTAGGAGATGAGATGCAGGACATAGTTGAATTTAGGAGAGCATGCCGCTGGTCGGGTACATGAGTACTTGATTCTCAAAGAGTTCATGACTACGGACAGCTTATTATGTACCCAGACAGCGGCAGAGTTGGGGGCTTGGGTGGCCCCCTGGGCATCGGCCCACCAGGAAATTTCCCTGTAAGGTCTATGGCCAGTCTGGCCCCTTGGATAGGCTATCAATATCCTGATCCTGGAAAATCCCTTTAAATTGGGTTATCCTGGAAAAGATAATGATGACTTATCCTCAGGATAGGTCATCATTATCACATCAGCACGGGTCCAAGTCCAGGCATCCCCACCGTAATGTAGGCTACCGGCAACTTTTCAAAGATTTCGCCATACATCATATAGTGGCAGTGCTTGGTATTGCAGCTCAGCCCTATTGACTTGAATGGGGCTGAGTTGCAACTAGGCCATGTGACCAATGTACAGTGATCTCACTGGCTGCAGCGCTTAAAGGGAACCTGTCATCAACATTATGCTGCCCATACTAATGGCAGAATAAAGTAGAGACAGGTGAGTTGATTTTAGCGGTTTGTCAATTAAAAGTTAAAAGTAAGTCGTTGCCGAGAACCAAAATCACAAACATTGCAGACTGGGCCTGTGAAAGAGTTCCGGCCACCTGAGAAGAGTCATGGTTATTCATGAATTCTTGCTCTCTCTGCCCACCTGCTGATGATTGACAGGCTTCTACCTAGTTTTCTCCCTTTCTCTCTAGTAGAGAACTGACAATCATCAGCAGATGGGCGGGGAGAGCAGGAGATTATGAATAACCATGACTCTTCTCAGGTAGATTTGACTCTTTACAAGGCCTGGGCTGCAATGATTATGATGCTGGTTCTCAGCAATCACTTACTTTTAGTTCTTGAGTGACACACCGCTGAAATCAGCATTTCTGTCACTATTTTATGCTGCCCTCAGTGAGGTCAGCATAAAGTTGATGACAGGTTCCCTTTAAGGACTCTTCTTACAGCTGAACGGCGGGCATCCTGATCTGATACTGGTGACTTATCTTGCGGATGGCATTAGAGATGAGCGAGCATGCTCGGGTGCAATTTTCGCGTATTTACGTACGCATTTTAAAATCGGTACGCTAATGCATACTCATATTTCAATCTGTACACAAATGCGTACGCATAACGTACAAATTTTTAAAATGCGTACGCATTAGTGTACAGATTAAAATATGCGTATGCATTAGCGTACCGATTTTAAAATGCATACGCAAATACGCGAAAATTGCACCCGAGCATGCTCGGCCAAGCATGCTCGCTCATCTCTAGATGGCATACATATCTTTTCCCGGATAACCCCTTTAAGTACAATGGATAGCATAAAGAAACCCTGACATCTATCCTGTAACATCCTGTAATTCATTTAAATATAGTTGACAAATTAGGACTCTGACTTAGCAGTGCTGAATAAGTATAACGAGTGAGAAAACTACACAGACTAAAAGTAAGTTATAAAATATAAATCCAATGTGAATAAAATGTGAGTAGAAATAAAAATGGAACAATCGAATGACAATCATGAATATATAAAATGTGACAATCATATGAAAACCAGTGAAAATCAAAATACAAAATTATGTGAAATAAATAAGTGTAAGAAATGTATATTATATGGTGAGAAGTAAAAGAAGTAAAGTGTACTAAATATATCGAAAAGATATGTGCTATGAACAACATAATCATGTAATGATAAGTGAAAAAATAAGAGTGCTAATAGTGATAATCATGAATAAATTAAAGTGAAAATAATAATGATGATAATATTGAGAATATTGAAGTGAAAAAATGAATAAATGAATAATGAATATAAAATAATAATAGGAAAAAAATATATATATAATAAATAATAAAGAATAATAATTAGATAAAAAACTAAAAAATAATAATAAATGATGAATTGAAATAAAAATTAGTAATAATCAAAGGACACATAATGGACGACACAACAGGCAGGATCATGCAGGCAATTGTTCTTCCATCCTTCGGACTACAAAAGAAATCGAAAAATCAATACTAAAATAGGACCGCATGAACATAAAATAAATTAACCATAAAATAAGATTAAAAGCAAAAAAAACACAAATCACGTATACACCAACCAATGCTATAGAAGACATTCCTACAGCACAAAAGACAACTAATATCGGAAGACGAGAGAGAAAAAGAGAGAGAGAAAGAGAGAAAAACCAAACAAGATTCACACAATGCCGCAGGAGCAATGAGCGGGTATGTTTATAAGAATGGAACGAAGCTTATACATTCATTCAGCCCCCGGGGCGAGATCGTATCCAAACGGAAAATCCATCTGGTCTCCCTCTGGGCCAAAATTCGTTTCCAATCCCCACCCCGTTGCCCTATCAGGATGCGGTCTATCCCTCTTACCTTAAGTGATGTTTCGTCACAATTGTGGTGAGTTTTGAAATGTCGTGGGATCGTCTTTAAGGTGGTGATGTCTTCCTCCTCTCTTGCAGCCATTATCCCCAGTACGTGCTCCCTAGTTCTTCTTCTCAATTCCCGAGATGTCAATCCAACATATAGTAGCCCACAGGGGCAACTTGCCACGTAGACGACACCGACCATACTGCATGTGATAGTATGGGTAATTTCATACGTTCTGTGACCTGAGGAGTCTGTAAAAGTATTGGTGGTTAATACATTGGGGCACGCCACACAACCACCACAGGGTTTACACCCCCATTTGGGGCCCTTAGAACCAAACACCCTCTCCATATTAGATCCCCCATGGTGGCTACGTACCAGCTGGTCTCGCAAATTTCTCTCCCTCCGGTACGTAATTTGGGGACGTGAAGGTAAGATCTTCCTCAAGACCGAATCCATGCGTAGCACATTCCAATATTTCGCAAGAATAAAATTCACTTCCTTATGCCCCGAATTATAGGATGTAATAAATCTTATAGCATTTTGGTTCCCAAATTGTTTCTGCCTATGCGTTCATTGGAGTAGGGATGCTCGTGGGGACTTCTTGGCCCTCATATAACCTCTCTCCACAATCGATCGTTGGTAACCTCTGGCCACAAAACGTTCCGCGAGTTCTTTCGCTCTCACTTCAAAAGTCTCATCGCATGAACATAACCGGCGTAATCTTAAGAATTGTCCAGTGGGGATGCTCTCAATGAGACGACGAGGATGGGATGACTGAGCATGCAAAAGGCTGTTGACTGCGGTTGGTTTACGGAAAATGTCAGTACAGACAAACCCTTCTGTGTCCACCTGTAATTGAATGTCCAAAAAGTCCATATTAGCACGGCCCATTTTATATGTGAGTTTTATGTTTAAGTCATTACAATTCAAGCCGACCATAAAAGCATCCAACTCCTCACGGGATCCCTGCCAGATGATGAGAATATCGTCGATATAACGATTCCACAAGTGGACTTTCTCAATCTGGTCAACTGGGTCCGTGAGGAAAATGGTCCTTTCCCACAGCCCCAGGAAAAGATTGGCGTAGGACGGCGCGCACGCCGCCCCCATAGCCGTTCCCTGGAGCTGTAGGTAGTAGGAATTCTTAAACATAAAAAAGTTATGATGTAAAGCAAACTCCAATAATGTAAGTATAAATGAGCCGTACTCACTCTGGACGTCTGACATCTGGAGGAAGTGCCCAGCTGCTCGTAAGCCATCTTGATGATTAATTGAAGTATAAAGGGACTCGATGTCGCAAGTCACGATAAACATGTCGTGTTCCAATTGTAAGCCATCCACACGTCTCAAGAGATCCCCAGTATCTTTTAGGTATGACGGCAGGCACTCAACAATTGGTTTTAACACATGATCCACAAGTTTGCATATCGGTTCGCAGAAATTGTTGGTTCCAGAGACAATCGGGCGTCCAGGGGGGTTCCTTACATCCTTATGGACTTTCGGTAACATATAAAATGTTGCAATGGTGGGATATTCAGGATATAGATATTTCTTTTCCTGGGAAGAAATGATTCCTTCGTCACATGCCCATTCCAAAATACCCATCAATTCACCCTGAAATTTCATCAGAGGATTAAAGGTGAGTTTCCTATAACATTTCGGGTCACGTAATTGGCGAAACGCCTCCCGCTCATATTGAGGCGTCGGCCAGATCACCACATTACCCCCTTTATCCGAGGGTTTGATGATCACCCCCGTGAATCGGCTCACTTCCTTTAATGCCACCCGCTGTACCTTAGTAAGATTGTCCCTAGTAAACCGTGAAGGTACCTGTTTTAGTTCTTCAGAGACCAGTCTAACGAACATATCAGTGTTCGTATTAAGAGAGAAAGGAGGAAACTTCTTGGATCTGGGGGCAAGTGAGTGAGGGAATCTACTCACCGTCGCAGTCTGAGTGTGTTCTTCCAATAGCTCCGACAAGATGTCAATCGCTTCATGTTCCTCAGCGGTACTTAATACATTTGTGCCATCCTCCTTAAAATATAATTTTTTAAAAAACAGATTTCTTGCAAAGATGTTCAGATCCTTGATGGCTGTAAATAAATCAAATTTTGTCTGAGGAACAAAACTCAAACCCAAACCCAATACCTCCTCCTGTGCACTAGATAATATAATAGATGATAAATTAATTACCTGTGTAAAAGCAACACAGCTCATCACCCTGAACACACCATCCCCACTGTCAAACATGAACACACCATCCCCACTGTCAAACATGGTGGTGGCAGCATCATGGTTTGGGCCTGCTTTTCATCAGCAGGGACAGGGAAGATGGTTAAAATTGATGGGAAGATGGATGGAGCCAAATACAGGACCATTCTGGATGAAACCTGTTGGAGTCTACAAAAGACCTGAGACTAGGACGGAGATTTATCTTCCAACAAGACAATGATCCCAAACATAAAGCAAAATCTACAATGGAATGGTTCAAAAATAAACGTATCCAGGTCTTAGAATGGCCAAGTCAAAGTCCAGACCTGAATCCAATTGAGAATATGTGGAAAGAGCTGAAAACTGCTGTTCACGAACGCTCTCCATCCAACCTCAAAGAGCTCGAGCTGTTTTGCAAGGAAGAATGGGCAAGAATTTCAGTCTCTAGATGTGCAAAACTGATAGAGACATACCCCAAGCGACTTGCAGCTGTAATCGCAGCGAAAGGTGGCGCAACAAAGTATTCATGCAAGGGGGCCGAATAATTTTGCACGACCAACTTTTCAGTTTTATTATTAACATTAGTTTAAATGATCCAATAAATTTCGTTCCACTTCACAATTGTGACCATTTGTTGTTGATTCTTCACCAAAAATGTAAAATGTTATATCTTTTTGTTTGAAGCCTGAAATGTGGCAAAAGGTTGAAAAGTTCCAGGGGGTTGAATACTTTCGCAAGGCACTGTAGCTTTTAATGATCATGACACATACACGGCTGAATGATGATCTAAATGATGACCAAGAACGTTCAATCAAGGAAGCATTCTTTACAGCAGACATGTCATTGTGTCACAGGAAAGAAGAGGAGGGCTGACTCATAGAGTACCCACATGAAAGTGCTCTCATGAACTACATATTGTACACATCTATTCATTTCAACAATATAGGAGAGAACTCACCGGGGATTTTATCTAGGAGAAAGAATTGGTAAATCCTGCAGTTTAACTAATGACATTAATTTACCGCACATACTGTAAAGCTGTATATCTTAAAATAGAAATGGCAGCTGAACTTCCAATAGACTGCAATCAATGTTCAATGTGTGAAGCCATGGTGAATACTGGTGTTCATTGCTAATATTCTAGATCGCTGCACTTGTCATATTTTCTCATGTTTTATTAGGTATAGGTTAAAGGGGTTCTTCAAGAGTATAAATGTGCTGGGCCCCCCAATATACTTACCCCGCTCCCTGCTCCGCTCCTGGCAGTTGGGGACAGGGACGAGCCTCCCTAGCGTCACCCGCGATGCTTGTCCCTGTCCCCACCTGCCATTGGCTGAACTCCCCCTGACACCAGATGTTTTCATCCGTGTGCAGGTAGAAGCAGCTGCGGTGGAGCGGGGACCGGGAGCGGAGCAGGGAGAGGGGTAAGTATGTTCCATGTGGGGGGCCCGGCACATGGGGGGACATTTTATACTCTTGAAGAACCCCTTTAAGTTGTTTCATTGTTATCTAACTCCTGACTGAGGCACTAGGCAGGGGCTGGCCCAACCCCCTGGGCTTGGCTGCTTTGTGTGAGTGTGTATTGCATCAACAGATTATCTGGACTGATTTTCTGACCAATCATTAGTCAGATGGCCAATTACACACACAGATCTTTTACACATCAACTATTGGTCTGATTGGACAGATATTGGTCAGATAATCTGTTGGTGTAATACAGGCCTAAGATTGTGAGAAAAAGAGAAGGGGGATGTGAACAGTCAGGTGCATCTGCAGACAACTGGAGCCCAGGAGAGAAAAAATCCAGAAGACCTTCCAGGTTAAGGAGCCACACTGAGGCCTCATTCACACATCCGTATAATGTGTCCGCATCCTGTCCGCATCTGTTTCCGCAAATGCGGACAATTCTGCGGATAGGATGCGGATCCATTCATTTCAATGGGTCCTGAAAAAATGCGGATAGTACACCGTGTGGTGTCCGCATCCGTGTGTCCGTTCTGACTGTCCGCATAAAGAAATCCTCCTGTCCTACTTTTATCCCGATTTTGCGGTCCATAGCACAATGAAAGTCTATAGATCCGCAAAATGCGGAAGACATGCGGAAAGGCATCTGCATGTCATCCGTATGTCATCCGCATTTGCGGATTCCGTTCCTGGAAATTAATAAATAAGTTCAGCCCCCTTATGACCATATATGTCCAGCCAGAACAGGTTTTGACCAGAAGTTTAGTGCAGGGCAAATTACAAAGAAAGCCATGAGTTTAGATGTGGAAAAACTAATAGTTTTGATTCAAGAAAGGCCCAATTTATGGGATACCCGGGAGGAATCCTACCATGACAGGGTGCAGAAAGATCGGTCATGGGAGGAGATTGGCACAGAAATGTATGGTGCAGACTGGGCGAAGGCGGACGCCAAAAAGAGGCATAATATGAGTGAGTATTATTTGTTAAAACATGTTTTACTATTTTTATGTATGTGACCTTTGGATATGATGCATTTTTGCTATATTTCATACATTTTCATTTGCATACATACATTCTGTAGTATATATTTTTTTATTAAATTAGCATTGTGTTTAAGCTCTGTACAGCAGGATATTAGCATATATATGCTGCTGTACAGAGGTGCTTAGCTAGGCAACTTTCAGCTATTAGAATACAGTTTTTTTATTACGAAATATCTTCATGCTGAGGCCACCACTTGCTTTTCTCTTTTCTACTGTGCTATGCCTGAATATGTTTGCTAGGCCGCAAAATATAATCATGCACAGGCATCTTTTTCCAGGTGTTGCTATGCATAATTTAATATGTTATTTGGTCAGCCAAATTGACTGTGGTTTGCATTAAGTATATTTGTGTATCTTTCTATATATGTGTGTGTGTGTATATATAAATATATATATATATATATATATATATATATATATATATATATATATATGTTTAATTTCTGGTACGTTTCTAGTGGTTGCATAGCAACATTTGTGATCTGCTGGCTATTTTTTTTGTTGTGTTTTTGGCCTAGGCCCCATTTTAATACATGGCATCTAGCCATGGGGCCTGAAGTGTTAAAATGGCATGAATTTTGTCATGTTTTTCATTGCTCATGTTTGTACATTTTTTTACAGTTGGAAAAATTAAAAATCGGTGGAATTCCTGTCGCGATCAATTCCGACGGGAGGTTAACATGAAGAAGAGGAGCGGAGATGGCACACTAGCCAAGAAGCCGTACCTGTACACCGAACAATTAAGGTTCTTGCTTCCCATTATGGAACAGAGGCAGTAAGTATGATTCTTTTTTTGGGACGAAAATTATTAATATTACATTTCAATTAATAATTTTTGCCTGTTTTAGGACTGTAGACAATCTAGAGGATGTGGACTCCGAGACCGACAATCAGGGTCAAAGTTCTCAAGAAGTCCGGCAGGAGGCAGGATCTGAAGAAAGTGGGGATCCTCAAGTCCATCTGGCTTCCCATTCACGAGAAGAAGTGGCTGGTGAGGAAGATCCCGTCTCTGCTTCTTCCGCAGAACCCCAACCAGTCCCTTGCCAGCCTGCAACGAGACGTCGTTCAGCAGGCAGACGTGGGGGGGGGCCTCCACACGGTTCTGGTTTAGATTCTCGAGCCCTCATTGACTCTCGGGTACTTGATTATCTAAATCAGAATCGTGGGGAATATGAAGAAAATTTATTAAAAAATTTGGCCCCCTTTTTAAAACGTGTGCCTGCTGAACGACAGTCTTGTTGTGTGTCAACATTAACCATGGTGCTTTTTGCATATGCCGACCCACGGGACCCGCTTGATCTGGAGCATTTAATTGAACGCTACCGGGATGAGCTTGTTTTGGGGCGGCCCACTCCACAGGCAACAGGGCCACCACCACCCCAGGTGTGTTGGCAACCGCCTGTAAGTACATATTATGGCCGACAACCAATGGAGCCGACTCATCCTAGTCAGCCTTCTTCATCAGCATCCACTTTCCCATCGGACTCTTTCACTAGAGAGCTTTTTGATTTAAAATTTGTGGTTTATACATTTAATTTATTAAAAATATTTTATGTTCTGAAAATAAAGATTGTTTTGGGTTCACCAATTTATTGTTTTGTTTTTTTTTATTCTAAAAGATTATTAGGGAACATACGACGAGAAGGCCCCTCATAAGGCCCCTTGCACCACACCGTATGCCCTCCTATACATATTCTCCCTGAGTGAGCCATATGTCCAGGAGTGCCATAGATAGTGGGCAGGGGATAGGACTGCATTAGACATTAATATGATGCTGTGCACTTTGGCACATTCGTCCGCCATTTTGTTTTATACATCTTGTTTCAAGATTACCGGAGAGAAAATCCGCGCCCATAACAAAGTGCCCAGCATCATATTAAACAACTACAAGGGACAACATACTGTCCAAAATGTGTTGGCAAAATATTCAAAGAGAGCAGATGGGTAACTGGGGTTACTAGTGGAGAGGGCAAATTGGTATTTGTGATATGGTGGCCAACACAAGTCGGAATCTGAGAGGGGTGCAGGAAACTAGGAGAGTTGATAATTTGTGGTATGGATGACTGTATGATTTAGCAAGGACATGCACCTATAATCACCCACAATGCTATTTTTGCCTTAGCGCAGTGGCATATGTTAATGCAGAACAGTCAGGCAATACCACCAGTCTCCTGCCGCCCTGTCAGAGTTCTTGTTGATAGTGACCATTTTTTTAAACTCCATTTCCTCAAGCCACAAACAGAAACAGGGCCCTGTTTGTCACTTTGGGATGAATGTAACGTTGGGCTGGCCACAGACAGCAGTTGGCACGTATATGGTGCGGGGGTCATCACTTGGCCTGTTCTTCTGATTAATGTGCTTGAAAGAGAAAGTAGGAAACACATGTTGTTTATATTTTTCTTTATTTAAAAAAAAAAAAACTTACCGATCCCGATCTTAATTTATTACCAAAAGGCAAAAAAAAAAAAAAAAAAAAAGGGCTCAAGGACACACAACCTTTTCATATGGTAGCGGGTACTTATGGTTTGTAGTAAAATTACATAAAAATCCTACATAACCAAAAGTACATAGAAATGAGGTATTGGAAGGCATTACAATCAAATTCCCTTTAAAAAAATTATATAAAAAAACACTACCAATATTTAAAATAAACATTGATAGGGGAATTTGGACATTACAAAATACCTCAGCCCGCAAGCCCACGTCAAGGGTCCTTATTCTCTTGCGAGTCCCTAACTAAACTAACAACAGGGGATCTAACTAACTTTAAAAAAAAAATTAGCAAATTTAGTAGCCAGACACAAGCTGAAAACAACGACTACCACGGATGGCTGCCAACTGCCACGGTAATGCCCCCTCTGGACTGCAGAAATAGTCAGCAAAGAGTTCCCGAACAGCTAGGCCAGCCGTTCCAGGTCGTCCAGGCCGACTCTGATCAAATATGACATTAGATGGCATAGTTTGATCGATTTCTGCTTCAGGGGAGGCATCATGTATCTTGGTGAAGTTGTGCAGGAGTACACAAGCCTGTATCACCAGGGTGGCATGGTCCGGATTCATCTGGATGGATGACAAGAACACTCTCCACTTAGCAGAGAGTATTCCAAAAGCGCACTCGACATACCGACGGGCACGAGACAGACGATAGTTGAAGATGCGCTTACGTTCATCCAGATCACGTCTAGGGAAGGGCCGCATCAGATGTGGGGACAATGCGAAGCCCTCATCAGCCACAATCACAAATGGAGCCGGCGGCCTTGCTGATCCGGGAAGTCTTCTTGGCTCTGGCAGGCCAAGTTGGTTTGTGCGAAGTCGAACACCCATTCTGGAAGCACTAAAGATGCGGGCGTCTGAAGTGCTACCATAGGCCCCAATATCGACAATTACAAACCTGTAGTTACTGTCAGCTAATGCCATCAGCACCACAGAAAAGTACTGTTTGTAATTGTAATACCAGGACCCTGAGTGAGGTGGCTTCTTTACACGGATGTGTTTACCGTCAAGTGCCCCAATGCAGTTTGGAAACTGCGCTGATTGTTCAAAACCCTCGGCGATACGTAGCCAATCTGCCGCCTTGGGGGTGGGCATCACCGCTTCTCTGAGACGCTGCCAGATAACTTGACAAGTATGGCACACGATCCCAGAGATTGTTGAGATCCCAAGCAGAAACTCGAAGTGCAGCGAAGCGAACGAATTTCCAGTAGCTAGGAATCTGTGAAAACATACAAAAAAAAAAACAAATTAAAAATGCACATCGGTTAAAAGCCAAATCACTAATGATGTAATGGCATGGCGTAATGGCACTTTTCAGCTCATTTCAAGATTATCCTTTAATTCGCCAAAACATTACATCAAATACTGTGAACGCACAGAATATCCAAAAATACATAGACAATGTACATCGGAAATAAAGGTACTAAGTGCTAGTATGCCATAGCTATTAGTGATATATGACATTTTGACATATATAAAAGTACAAAATACAAAAACAACATAACTAACAAACACTTACCTCAACGTGACAAGGAGACGTTCCTCAGCAGAGATGCTACACCTCATGCAGGTGTCCACGAAGGTCAGGTCCGGATGGAGACAGACCAGAAGATGATCAAATGCCTCCATGGACATGCGGCAGTAATTCCGAAATTTGATGGCGTCCTGTCGCCAATCATTGAAAAGTTTATGAAATTGTCCCTTCCGTTGACGCTGAGCAACAATGGGATGTATCCACTGTCGCCTTCTCCTCACAGGTTCATCATCCAGCATCGCTGCTTGCTGTCCAAATCGCCGCGAAAGAAGCCAACCGAAGAGTACTTCACTCATATCCTTGGACATGATTGAAAACGCTGAAAAAATGAATGAAACTTTACCGAAATAAAGCACAAATTCCACCAAACAATCTAAAAGTCACTATCCACCAAACTAAATGGCACCTGGATGCTCACCTGACTGTCTGATATCCTAGCAACAATCAAATATTCAGATTTTATTCTAATTTCATCCCTCCTTCCGTTTTTGCGGATCCGCAAAAAACGGATGACTTGCTGAAACATCATTTCCGTTTTTTACGGAAAAACGGAACGGATGTCCTGGAAAAACGGAGGTTTTTGCGGAACAACGGATCCGCAAAAAACTGACCGTTTTCCAGGGTGTGCAAAAATACGGACGTGTGAATGGGGCCTGAAGGGTGTGAAGAAGATAGACTGTGAAAGTAACATTCGTATTTTAGCTAATGGACTAAAACTCCTTGGTAGTGCTTAGAGACCTGAAGTCCCCTGTCACACAACAGAGAGACAGATTACAAGTCTGTTTAAACAGTCAGTGACCGCCAATACTTTTTACAGCGATCGTTAACCCCTTCAGGACCCTGGGATTTTCCATTTGTGTGTTTTCGTTTTCACTCCCCACCTTCCCATAGTCCTAACTTTTTTATTTTTCCGTTCACATAGCCTTATGAAGGCTTATTTTTTGTGGGACAAGTTGTACTTTCTAATGGCGCCATTAACATTTACATGACATGTAGTGGGAAGCGGGAAAAAATTCCAAATGGGGTAGAATTGGGAAAAAACACAAGTCTGACAAAGGTTTTTATTTTTTTTACGCCGTACACTGGTGGTAAAATTGACCTGTTATCTTCATTCTCCAGGTCAGTACGGTTACAACGATACCACACTTGTATATTTTTTCTTGTGTTTTAATACCACTATATTCTGAACCCTATATCTTTTTTGTAGTTATGTGTACAGGACTCAATTTTTTTGAGGGCTCATTTTTTGTGGGACGATATATACTTTTCAGTGATACCAATTTGAAGTGTGTGTGACTTTTTGATCACTTTTTATAAAAAAATTATTGGGGAGTTGAAGTGACAAAAATGGCCAATTTTTTTTTTCCCCGTTACGCCGTTTGTCGTATGCCATTAATATTGTTATATTTTAATTTTATGGGCATTTTCGCACGCGATGATGCCCATGATGTTTATTTTTTATTGGTTAAGTATTTTTATTTATATTTTAAGGAAAGGGGATGATTTGAACTTTTATATTTTTTTATTTTTTTTTTTAAATTTATAAAAACTTTTTTTTTCCTTTTTTCAGAATTTCAGTCTCTAGATGTGCAAAACTGATAGAGACATACCCCAAGCGACTTGCAGCTGTAATCGCAGCAAAAGGTGGCGCAACAAAGTATTAATGCAAGGGGGCCAAATAATTTTGCACGCCCCACTTTTCACTTTTATTATTACAAAAAAAGGATAAATGATCCAATAAATTTCGTTCCACTTCACAATTGTGACCCACTTGTTGTTGATTCTTCACCAAAAACTTAAAATGTTATATCTTTTTGTTTGAAGCCTGAAATGTGGCAAAAGGTTGAAAAGTTGAAAAGTATATTCTTGTCCTACATAAAACAAGCCCTCATATGACTACATGGAAGGAAAAATAAAAAAACATATAGCTCTTGGATATAGCATCCCTAATATCTATAGCTGTACTATGTATAAAAAAAGGGTATCTAGATGTCGTATATGGAACTAATTCTCTTTATTCATCCAAGAATTTATTGAAAATGTTAAATGAACTGTGCCTACTATTGAAAGTAAATGTTTGTGGAGAATTCTTAGATCTTGGGTATCTGTTAAACTAAACTGGCCTGCCTCCTTCTACTGCCTGGCTCCCTGCCCTGCACCTTACCATATTAATACCTAGGGCACCCCAATGTGTATGAGACAGGAGGCCTCCAATAGAGTGTTTCCTTAGAGATATGCAGTGACCCGAAGGGCACACCCTATCTTCCCTCCCTGTCTGGTGGTAGCCTGGATGCTTGATGGTGAAGTCAATAACCAGGCCCATGGGTTACAATAAATAAAGTCTTTATTTAGTGAATTGAAGATGGGAGTAGTATATTATATCTCTTAATATTATAAAAATTAGTTTCTGTCTGTCTGTCTGTTCTCTATGCGCGACCAAACTACTGGACTGATTTTCACCAACTTCGGCACACAGGTACATCAGGTGTCCGGGAAGGTTTTAGACCAGGTCTCAGCTCTCTAGGACGCACCGTTCCCGAGATATTCTCAAAATACAATCTCCATTAGCCAATATTAGTCTGGGAGCTTTTTCACTTCAAATCCCAACTGCCATTTTCTCCAGATGCACACAGGTTTCCATAACAACCTAGCCAGGTAATTAGCAGCCAGCTGAGGAGCTTAGCCATTTCTATTCGCTGCTTTAAAGGGGCAGAGCGCTGTGGATGACACTGTTAAAGGGGTATTCCGGTTACCATAAATATAACTTATGTTTTAGACTAATTTTAGACTAAGACCGTTCAGTAGTAATAAAAGATGTTTTCTTCTACTGCTACCCATTGCATGTCCTCAGAAATTACCATGGCATCGACCTATAATTCAGGCTACCCTCAGGTCACGCCCCCCCCACGCCACAGCCAATGGGGATTGAAAAAATGAAGGTAAATATCAACTTCTGTCAGCTGCATTGACTTTCTCTCTGCAACGACACACAGAAACATTAAATGAAATAAATGAAATACACTAATTTTAGACTACGACCTTTTAGTAGTAATAAAATATGTTTTTTTCCACTGCTACCCATTGCATGTCCTCATAAATTACCATGGCATCGACCTGTAATTCAGATAACCCTCAAAAGAAGCACTTAAAAGCAACCCTCCAAGCCACGCCCCCGACCCCGGTCAGGTCATGCCCCCTCCCACTCCGGAGCCAATGGGGATTGAAAAAATGAAGGTAAAATTCAACTTCTGTCAGCTGCATTGACTTTCTCTCTGCAACGACACACACAGAAACATTAAATGAAATAGATGAAATACACTAATTTTAGACTAAGACCGTTCAGTAGTAATAAAAGATGTTTTTTTCCACTGCTACCCATTGCGTGGCCTAATAAATTACCGTGGCATCGGCCTGTAATTCAGGCCACCTTCAAAAGAAGGAGTTAAAACCCCCGCCCCAGGTCTCGCTAAGCTACGCCCCCGACTCAGTCAGGACATGCCCCCTCCTACTCCGCAGCCAACGGGTATTGAAAAAATGAAGCTAAAATTTAACTTCTGTCAGCTGCAGTGGTGGGTGGGAGGTTGACTTTTTTCTTCAACAACACCCAGAAACACTAAATGAAATAGATTAAATATACCCGTGTGAAGCGATGTTTTCTTCCTCTGCTACCCATTGCGTGTTCTCATAAATTACCATGTTATCGACCTTTAATTCAGGCCACCCTCAAAAGAAGGACTTAAAAGCAACCCCCTCCAAAGTTCCACTAAACCATGCCCCCGACCCGGCCAGGTCACGCCCCCTCCCACTCCGCAGCCAATGGGGATTGTAAAAATTAAGGTAAAAATCAACTACTGTCAGCTGCATTGACTTTCTCTCTGCAACAAACACTAAATGAAATAGAAGAAATATACCCTGGTGATGCCTGGTCCTTCTGCTATTATATATATATATATATATATATATATATATATACAGACCAAAAGTTTGGACACACCTTCTCATTCAAAGAGTTTTCTGTATTTTCATGACTATGATTCACAGAGAAGGCATCAAAACTATGAATTAACATATGTGGAATTATATACTTAACAAAAAAGTGTGAAACAACTGAAAATATGTCTTATATTCTAGGTTCTTCAAAGTAGCCACCTTTTCCTTTGATTACTGCTTTGCACACTCTTGGCATTCTCTTGATGAGCTTCAAGAGGTAGACACCTGAAATGGTATTCCAACAGTCTTGAAGGAGTTCCCAGAGATGCTTAGCACTTGTTGGCCCTCTTGCCTTTACTCTGCGGTCCAGCTCACCCCAAACCATCTCGATTGGGTTCAGATCTCAACTCCTCCTCCATGCTTCACGGTGGGAACCAGGCATGTAGAGTCCATCCGTTCACCTTTTCTGCGTCGCACAAAGACACGGCGGTTGGAACCAAAGATCTCAAATTTGGACTTGTCAGACCAAAACACAGATTTCCACTGGTCTAATGTCCATTCCTCGTGTTCTTTAGCCCAAACAAGTCTCTTCTGCTTGTTGCCTGTCCTTAGCAGTGGTTTCCTAGCAGCTATTTTACCATGAAGGCCTGCTGCACACAGTCTCCTCTTAACAGTTGTTGTAGAGATGTATCTGCTGCTAGAACTCTGTGTGGCATTGACCTGGTCTCTAATCTGAGCTGCTGTTAACCTGCTATTTCTGAGGCTGGTGACTCGGATGAACTTATCCTCCGCAGCAGAGGTGACTCTTGGTCTTCCTTTCCTGGGGCGGTCCTCATGTGAGCCAGTTTCTTTGTAGCGCTTGATGGTTTTTGCGACTGCACTTGGGGACACTTTCAAAGTTTTCCCAATTTTTCGGACTGACTGACCTTCATTTCTTAAAGTAATGATGGCCACTCGTTTTTCTTTACTTAGCTGCTTTTTTCTTGCCATAATATAAATTCTAACAGTCTATTCAGTAGGACTATCAGCTGTGTATCCACCTGACTTCTGCCCAACACAACTCATGGTCCCCACCCCTATCGAGATGGTTTGGGGTGAGCTGGACCGTAGAGTGAAGGCAAAAGGGCCAACAAGTGCTAAGCATCTCTGGGAACAACTTCAAGACTGTTGGAATACCATTTCAGGTGACTACCTCTTGAAGCTCATCAAGAGAATGCCAAGAGTGTGCAAAGCAGTAATCAAAGGAAAAGGTGGCTACTTTGAAGAACCTAGAATATAAGACATATTTTCAGTTGTTTCACACTTTTTTTGTTAAGTATATAATTCCACATGTGTTAATTCATAGTTTTGATGTCTTCAGTGTGAATCTACAATTTTCATAGTCATGAAAATACAGAAAACTCTTTGAATGAGAAGGTGTGTCCAAACTTTTGGTATGTACTGTATATATATACTAGCTAAAGGACCCGGCTTCGCCTGGGTATATTTAATCTACTTCATTTGGGTGACAGATTAGTCAGGTCTGATGTGGGCCCCAAGAAAACCTCTGGCAGCCTCTACGGTTCCTCTAGAGTGGGTTGTTATCCTTGCTTCAATTGTGTGAACTGCTCTTTAATGCTACGTGGTAATTCTTTTGTGAACCCCAGAACAGGACAAACAATTTGCATTAAACAATACTTGACATGTGATTCCACTTATGTGGTGTATTTTCTGGATTGCCCATGTGGTCTCTGCTATGTAGGAGAGACCACATGGGATTTAAAAACATGGTTAAACCAACACCGATATTCTATTTGGAAAAAGAAGCTTAATCTTCCAGTGTCAAAACATTTTACGGAGGCAAAACATACTGAAAGAGATTTGAGATTCAGAATTTTGGAACAGATATCACTCCCTAGGAGAGGTGGTGACAGGGCAATCCTTTTTAAAGAGGAAGGAATTATTTTGGATATATACACTACAGATGTTAAAACCAAATTTACTTAATGTAGAATTTAGGGTGATATAGGGACTTTACACCAATATCTGAATCATGCTGGGTATGGTCTGGTCCCCCCGTGTGTATGAAAAACATGTATTAATCTTTGAAGAAGGTTTTTTCTAATATATATTTTTCTTTTTTCTTTTTTTAGAATTGCTTCAGTACTATGAAAAACTTCAGACTTCATGAATGCTGGATCCCCCGCTCTACAGTCATGGCCAAAAGTTTTGAGAATGACACAAATATATTTTCACATGATCTGCTGCCCTCTGGTTTTTATGTGTGTTTGTCAGATGTTTTTATCACATACAGAAATATAATTGCAATCATATTATGAGTAACAAAAGCTTATATTGACAGTTAGAATGAGTTAATGCGGCAAGTCAATATTTGCAGTGTTGACCCTTCTTCTTCAGGACCTCTGCAATTCTCCCTGGCATGCTCTCAATCAACTTCTGGACCAAATCCTGACCGATAGCAGTCCATTCTTGCACAATCAATGCTTGCATTTTGTCAAAATTTGTAGGTGTTTGTTTGTCCACCCGTCTCTTGATGATTGACCACAAGTTCTCAATGGGATTAAGATCTGGGGAGTTTCCAGGCCATGGACCCAAAATCTCTATGTTTTGTTCCCTGAGCCATTTAGTTATCACCTTTGCTTTATGGCAAGGTGCTCCATCATGCTGGAAAAGGCATTGTTGATCACCAAACTGCTCTTGGACGGTTGGGAGAAGTTGCTCTCGGAGGACATTCTGGTACCATTCTTTATTCATGGCTGTGTTTTTAGGCAAGACTGTGAGAGAGCCGATTCCCTTGGCTGAGAAGCAACCCCACACATGAATGGTTTCAGGATGCTTTACAGTTGGCATGAGACAAGACTGGTGGTAGCGCTCACCTCATCTTCTCCGAATAAGCTGTTTTCCAGATGTCCCAAACAATCGAAAAGGGGATTCATCAGAGAAAATGACTTTACCCCAGTCCTCAGCAGTCCACTCCCTGTACCTTTTGCAGAATATCAGTCTGTCCCTGATGTTTTTTCTGGAGAGAAGTGGCTTCTTTGCTGCCCTCCTTGAGACCAGGCCTTGCTCCAAGAGTCTCCGCCTCACAGTGCGTGCAGATGCACTCACACCTGCCTGCTGCCATTCCTGAGCAAGCTCTGCACTGCTGGTAGCCCGATCCCGCAGCTGAAACACTTTTAAGAGACGTCCTGGCGCTTGCTGGTCTTTCTTGGGCGCCCTGAAGCCTTTTTGGCAACAATGGAACCTCTCTCCTTGAAGTTCTTGATGATGCGATAGATTGTTGACTGAGGTGCAATCTTTCTAGCTGCGATACTCTTCCCTGTTAGGCCATTTTTGTGCAGTGCAATGATGACTGCACGTGTTTCTTTAGAGATAACCATGGTTAACAGAAGAGAAACAATGATGCCAAGCACCAGCCTCCTTTTAAAGTGTCCAGTGGTGTCATTCTTACTTAATCATGACAGATTGATCTCCAGCCCTGTCCTCATCAACACCCACACCTGTGTTAATGGAGCAATCACTGAAACGATGTTAGCTGGTCCTTTTAAGGCAGGGCTGCAATGATGTTGAAATGTGTTTTGGGGGATAAAGTTCATTTTCTAGGCAAATATTGACTTTGCAAGTAATTGCTGTTAAGCTGATCACTCTTTATAACATTCTGGAGTATATGCAAATTGCCATTATAAAAACTGAAGCAGTAGACTTTGTAAAAATTAATATTTGTATCATTCTCAAAACTTTTGGCCATTACTGTATATGGCGCCTTGATGTCATGATTTTATTAGATGTTTTGATATACTAGGTTTACTTTGCGCTACTTGTGCGTTTTACCCCGCCAGTTTGATGAGAGGACATTATGGCTTTTTGGATGGAAGTCTGTATCCCTGAAATGGAGTAAGGGTTCTGGCCACATAAATGTGGAATCGGGACTCTTGCCCCTAAAAGGGTGCTGAATGGCTGTGAATTAACTCCTCAGTCACCAGCTGTCCCCAGGGTATGGAGTTCCACCTGTGCTATTTGGATTTGTTCACATGGTGCGTTTTGCCCCTTATCAACTGGAGGCTTGAGCGGTGACACCCCTACACGTTGTGTGTATGGTCGCCGGGGGTCTCCCTAGGGTCACAGTGGTTCGATGTGTAATTGAATCCACTGTGACCACTAAGAGGGCAGCATTTGATATATGTGACTGTATGAATGGTTGAATGTTCTGCTTATGACAACCTAGGTTTGGTCCTCTGTAATATATACAGGGTTTTTCCACGGGTGTATTGCGTACAGATGCACCTGCGGCTTCTCTGATTGACTTATTCGCAAATTGCGTACGTACGTATTCCTGACACTTGCGCCCTATTCTCTCGGGCTGACTTTACTCTGGAGTATTGAGTCTCGTTTATCGCGAGACTTCTGATACGGCACCGGGACACCAATGGACCAGGGGATTACAGCAAGAAGTCGCCTTACTGTCCTTGTCAGTGCTGCTGTTGGCTTGCTGGGACTTGTGGTGCACCACCACTGCGACTTTCGTGACCTGCGTTTTTCCTGCTGAAAAGAAGAAGAAAAGAAGAAGAAGTAGTTCCAGATCCCTAGCTACCCTCCGTCCCTGTCCCCTCCCGCCCCCCCCCCCCATCCCTTTTTTACGGACGTCACTTGGTCCGTGCGATTTTTGCCTTTTTTTTTTACAATTTTTCAGCTCTGCACCGCTTTTTCTGCGTGCATACCTGCCTGATCAGCACCTGGGGATCATTTTTTGTGCTTTTTTTTCTCTTTTTTTGTCCAAAAAGAAGAAATTACAGTTAGTGTTTTATATAAATATATATAGAGCTCCATATCTATATCTATATATATATATATAGATACTAGCAGAATGACTCGGCTTCGCCTGGGTATATTTCATCTATTTCATTTAATGTTTCTGTGTGTCATTGCAGAGAGAAAGTCAATGCAGCTGACAGAAGTTGATTTTTACCTTCATTTTTTCAATCCCCATTGGCTGCGGAGTGGGAGGGGGCGTGGCCTGAATACATGTGACCGTGTGTATGGTAGTTGGGACCTAGCTTTGCCTGGGTATATTTCATCTATTTCATTTAATGTTTGTGAGTGTCGTTGCAGAGAGAAAGTCTCCTTCCCACCCATTCCTGCAGCTGACAGAAGTTGATTTTTACCTTCATTTTTTTCAATCCCCATTGGCTGCGGAGTGGGAGGGGGCGTGACCTGACCGGGGGCGGGACCTTGGGGGGATTGCTTTTAAGTCCTTCTTTTGAGGGTGGTCTGAATTAAAGGTCGATACCATGGTAATTTATGAGGACACTCAATGGGTAGCAGTGGAAGAAAACATCTTTTATTACTACTGAACGGTCGTAGTCTAAAATTAGTCTATTTCACCTAATGCTTCTGTGTGTCGTTGCAGAGAGAAATTCACCCTCCCACCCCTGCAGCTGACAGAAGTTGATTTTTACCTTCATTTTTTCAATCCCCGTTGGCTGCGGAGTGTGAGGGGCGTGGTCTGACAGAGTTGGGGGCGTGGTTTAGAGAGACCAGGGGCGGGGTTTTAAGTCCTTCTTTTGAGGGTGGCGTGAATTACAGGTCGATGCTATGGTAATTTATGAGGACACGCAATGGGTAGCAGTGGAAAAAAACATCTTTTATTACTACTGAACGGTTGTAGGCTAAAAATTAGTCTATTTTATCTAAAATTTCTGTGTGTCGTTGCAGAGAGAAATTCACCCTCCCACCCCTGCAGCTAACAGAAGTTGATTTTTACCTTCATTTTTTCAATCCCCGTTGGCTGCGGAGTGGGAGGGGGCGTGGCCTGACAGAGTTGGGGGCGTGGCCTAGCAAGACGCTTCGAACGGTTGTAGTCTAAAATTAGTCTATTTCATCTAAAATTTTTGTGTGTCGTTGCAGAGAGAAATTCACCCTCCCACTCCTGCAGCTAACAGAAGTTTATTTTTACCTTCATTTTTTGGCTGCGGAGTGGGAGGGGGCGTGGCCTGACAGAGTCGGTGGCGTGGCTTAGCATGACGCTTCGCACGGGTGTATTTAATCTATTTCATTTAATGTTTCTGTGTGTCATTGCAGAAAGAAAGTCCACCTCCCACCCATCCCTGTTGGCTGCGGAGTGGGAGGGGGTGTGGCCTGATGGAGTTGGGGGCGTGGCTTATCGAGACCCGGGGCGGGGGTTTTAAGTACTTCTTTTAGGGTGGCCTGAATTAAAGGTCGATACCATGCTTTTTTATGAGGCCACGCAATGGGTAGCAGTGGAAGAACTTCTGAAATCTTAGTTTAAAATTAGTCTAAAACATAGTAACATAGTAACATAGTTTATAAGGCCGAAAAAAAGACATCTGTCCATCCAGTTCGGCCTGTTTTCCTACAAGTTGATCCAGAGGAAGGCAAAAAAACCCTGTGAGGTAGAAGCCAGTTTTCCCCACTTTAGGGAAAAAAATTCCTTCCCGACTCCAATCAGGCAATCAGAATTACTCCCTGGATCAACAACCCCTCTCTAGTAACTATAACCTGTAATATTATTACCCTCCAAAAATACATCCAGGCCCCTCTTGAACTCTTTTAGTGAACTTACCATCACCACCTCCTGAGGCAGAGAGTTCCATAGTCTCACTGCTCTTACCGTAAAGAATCCTCTTCTATGTTTGTGTACAAACCTTCTTTCCTCCAGACGCAGAGGATGTCCCCTCGTCACAGTCACAGTCCTGGGGATAAATAGATCGTGGGAGAGATCTCTGTACTGACCTCTGATATATTTATACATAGTTATTAGATCTCCCCTCAGTCGTCTTTTTTCTAAAGTGAATAACCCTAATTTTGATAATCTTTCTGGGTACTGTAGTCCACCCATTCCAGTTATTACTTTAGTTGCCCTCCTCTGAACCCTCTCCAGCTCTGCTATGTCTGCCTTGTTCACAGGAGCCCAGAACTGTACACAGTACTCCATGTGTGGTCTGACTAGTGATTTGTAAAGTGGCAGGACTATGTTCTCATCACGGGCATCTATGCCTCTTTTGATGCAGCCCATTATCTTATTGGCCTTGGCAGCAGCTGTCTGACACTGGTTTCTGCAGCTTAGATTTCTGTTCTAATTCCTAAA